>CM021108.1:488229486-488364627 GCA_007115665.2 Sequoiadendron giganteum | reverse complement strand
CCAACTTCCAAGAGGTTACCCATGCAACCAATTTCAAATCCATCCCCTAATGGAAGCCACCCCTCCTAAGGTACAAATCCTCATAAAGATCACAACAAGAAGGAAATTATGCATGAAACATGAACTTATAATCAATCGATTCGATAAACATGTTCTATATTCTCGTAATTGCGAACATAATCCATCACAATAACAACACTCTCCAAGCCTTTGGTGAAACAAGATACTAACAACCATCTCAAAACAAAGCAGGGATAACACCAAGCAAGAACACCACATAACCCAATCCACATATCATTATATAAGGAATCCAGTAAACATTACCATCCCAAATATTAAAACAAAAGACTAATAAGCCATGAGTACCTACTTACAATTATAATACTTTTTCCATACTACCTTATAAATCAATACAATGTATAATCATTATAAGAAATGAGGAAACACAAGGTAAAATTTGAGCAAGGATCACATTCCCAATTGAAAATCAGCAAAACATGCCTTAACTTAGTAACAAAGAACAAGACCTCGGGAATATCATAAACCAAGACCCTTCTATAATCAAGAAATAACTCAACATAGGGAAAGCATTTAATTAGAATTAACGAATTCTAAAAGAAGATTCTACATCATACGAGACAATCTCAATGCTTTAAATACATAGAACTAACAAACATAAGTATTCTCATAAACGATATTCTATAATTCACAATCTATAAAAGATTAAATCACCATCAATTATGTTTATTCCAACTCAAAAACCAATTTCATTAATACAATTAACCATATAAAAGATATTGACATATCAAGATTATCAACCATATTATAAATCAAATAATGATCATAATTAAATATATTAGTGCATCTATATTAGTGATTATAATATAAGTTACTAATATTTATTATAATCTATATTATAAATTAACATGGAGTTAATTTAAATAACAATATAAATTATAATTTCAAACCTATACTCCAAGTTTCGACGGTCTGATGTTTATAAACAATAACCAATAACCATTAATAAATTAATACAAACATCATCCTATTTAAGTCGAAGATAACACAAGTTAGACTACTGAGATATCAATGATGATCTCGTAGCATGCAAACACAATGCAAGAGGATCCACGATGCTAGGAAGTTTTAAAGATTAACATGACACAACTACCAGTTATTGACATCACAAGCATCAAGGCTTGGCTGACACCATGCAAGGAAGATACGTGGTGTCAGGAAGAAACTACAGAGAACAAACACTCAGCAAACGGTGACTACGAAGTAGACTTACCAATATCCATGACTCGGTCGACGCCATGCTAGGAGCTCAAGCAGCACAAGGTTTGTTAGAAGGTATCAAAATCTATGATCATGTCTGTCCAGCATGATCACAAGGCTGCAAAGCTTATATCAAACTTTTAACAGAAAAATTGCAGACTTGATTCTTTGCCTCTGAGGGTAAAGTTTGAGACGCTTACTATTTCAAATTTTATTGGACAAGGCTTTCCATGTAATTGATATCTTTTCTAGTGGAATATAAGATGAATTTGTTTCAAAAAGGAAAAGTTGATAGAGGAACCACAAACGCATTCAGAGAGAAATAAATTGTATCTCAGCAAAGGCAATCATACGCAGGGGACGGTCTTCAAATTCAAATAAATCTACTTAAAACATACTATTCAAGAAATATCGATTCCCATATCTGTTAAAATTATCTCAAGTAGATGATTTGCTACATCAAATAGATCATACAATGCACGTGCTTAATGAAAGACTCCTTTCGAAAAGATGACCTGCTGCATCGAGTGTACCATACAAGAATGCCCCAGACCAGTTCGCTATACATTTCAAAACAAAACCCAATGTTTGCAAACTTCAAATCCCAAGCCCTTAAGAAATCCATGGTCATTCTACTCAAATAAAATGAATGACAGGGATAAGTCAGCGCCATGCATGGTGAAATAGAGAGTTACGATGCATGCATAGAACATGCAGGATGATTACAGGAAATAGGAGAAGCTATGGTTGAGTGCGTGGGTATAATGAATGCAAATAAAAATGGAGTAGTAAAGGCAAGGTAAAAACAGAGACTAGTAATAAGGAAGCAAATGGTCTATCAACCCCTGTGGTCGAGAGAGTAACATGACAACAGTCTCCAATAAAAACAACTGGAATAAAGCATGGGGAAGCCCATGGCCGCAAGAAGAACAAAGAAATCCATTTATCAGAATCCAATAAGTATCGATATCTTGACAGAGATAAAAGAAAAGAGATATGATACATGCTCACAAAAGAGAGGTAAAGGAATTTGTTCAGATATAGAATTCTCGAAGAATGAAGCTATAACAAATGAAAGGAAGGGATTCAACATTTAATGAATCAGATATCACTGACAATTCTAACTTTCCATAATAGAGTTAACAATGTTTTCCTCTATATTATTTCGTAAACACAATCAATTATATGATATTATTTTTGTTTCTCAACCAATCATGCTATAATTGCAAATATTTAGAAACTAACATGTTTCATTTTTCTATGGTGTAATAGGGATTGAAGATGAAATCTTCATAGCAGATTTACATGTTCATAACAAATAAACTTTGGAATTTAACAAGAAAAGAACCTGAAAGCGTTTCCCTAAAAATGAAGAACGAACTCAACAAAACCCAGCAGAATTAAACTTTCTACTTTCCACAATTAGAACACAGTCTTTAACAAAGTTTGCAGCTTCTTTGATCAATTCCTCAAACCCAAAAATTCCAAAAAATATCTTTTGAAAACAATCTTTCTGCTTCCTACTGTTCGAATATCAAAAACTGTCCTCCCAAGAATGATCTTTTTCCAGATTATATCCTTTTTTCATTATTCCTAAATCTCAACTTCAAATTTTGTTTCAACATGCAACACATGCATTCAACTCAATAGACACAACATATTAACAAGATATTTTAACTTAAGATCACAACTCAAAGTTCTATTTTTGAAACGTAAAATTGAATAATGAAATCAATTTACAATTAAATGCTCTTTTCGAAACAAGATATTTTAATATTTTAATTTAATTACATAATAAACTAAAAATAGCTTCTTTAATTTAATTATATCATTAAATCATATAAAAAAACATTAATATTAATTAAACCATTATAATAATCCAAATTAACATAATATAAGCATTATAGACTCAATCATTAACAAATGACTACAAGCACGTGACGAACAAGTGACACAACAAGAAGGTAACGATAGATACTCGTTATTTTCAGAACGAAGGCTAAGGATAGAGGACAAGTCTATCTCCCATCGATAATTTCATTAGGTCATGGCACTCTCAAACTTGACAAGCAGGTGGAGTCGATGCCTGTACCTGAAAGCTGCGTAACACTGCACAATTAATCCAACATGTATAAATATGAAAACACACTGTGAAGAAGAGTCACGATATAGCAGGGCACTCACTAATGAGTACTGCTAAATCATCTTCTTCACCAACTGACGTAAACATCTAACTAATATAACATCATCATGTGTAAAACATAACAACATAGATAATCATCATAAAGTGTCATCTCATGAAGGTAAACATCGCATCAAATAATATAGTGTATCATCAAATGAGTTTCACAACCAGTCATGTAAATCATGACATAAAATATTGAAACAACATAATATAAAAGGTCTACCTGCTAACTATGTCACAAAATAGCTAAAATAAAAGTGTCATCAGGAGGGTCACTACAAGTTAAATCAATAACTTAGCTAAATACACCATATGTTATTTTCATGTTCCATCATACCTAGTATATAATACCTATGATAAACACCCATCTCCTACTATGGAGTACTTAAAAAGACAATATGAAAACAACATAATAGCTTCAACTTCCTTTTAAAAATAATCTAAATTATCTAATGCATATACTAGCAAGACATCTCAACCACATATGCAAGAGACATCATTCAAATTAAAATAACAAAGAAGAAGAGGTCCTCATGCCTATTATCGCTTATCCAACTAAAGATACCAATGCAGCCCTCTCTAACAACAATTAGCTTGCTAATAAGTTTCTCAAGAATGTTGCGAAGAACTCTATCTCACTTGTTGATAGCTTACTTCTCTCAAACTATAGCCTTCTTTCTAAATATAGCATCCTCACAAACTATATGAACTTACTTCCTTTCTCTCTCTCAATGCAAAGAAAAGTATGGCTAGAAAATATTTAATTATGAATTGCAAAAGATGTATTATCTTATGGAGGAATGCATCCCTCTCAAATTAAATGGTTCAACTATTTATAGAGCAACCAAGCAACCTAAAAGTCTATAGTTTAGGCATGTTAATGGACAACCAACTTCATGCAAAGAAACACATGAAACATATCAGAAAGGTGGCGACTTCACAAGCTAATACTCAACATAATTACCTACAAGTTGACTTGTTTAGTGACAACAATCTAAAGACTTATTCAATCAACATATGCATAATTCGAATTGTCACAATGAAAATACATCTACAACAACCTAGATTCTAAGGTGGCACCATTTCCATTATCATTTCCTTCATACTTGGTGCAGTTAAACTACCAAAATAATTAGTCAACTTCCATTTTATGACAAGTTTCCATCAATCCATTTAGTGGATGAATCGACTTGAACAATTAAATGTGTTAACAAAGTCAAAGTTGGTCTAACTAATGGCATCGACCAAGTCAAGCATATTATTGACAACAATACCATGTTATAAATCACGTGTCAAATAGTATGATAATCGGTTAACATAAACAATCATTACCTATTTAATCAGCTTCATTTGACATAGTCAATAATGATTATTATCGACCTCCATTCACATAGTCTCAATCGACTATAACAGCCTTTACATCTCGGCTTCTATTGAATAAGACATAGTCAAATTCTAATAGCATATATATTATGTTAAATATATATAATATATATAATATTATATATATCTATATATATATAAACATTATATATATTTACATATATATATGAGTACATGAAAGATAGTATATAATAAACACATTATATTGAATGTATGCATATATATATATATATATATCTATAAATTTATATGCCTCTATGTACATGTATGTGTAGGTATATCTATATCGATGCATCTATATGAGCGTGCCCATTCACCAACGTACGCATGTGTCGATATACATATACATATGGATATATATGTTCACATCTATTTCACATATATCCATTCACGATTACCATCATATTGATAAGTGTTTACGTGTGGTACATTTATACATATGCATATACGTATCGTTAGATCCCATTGACATGCATGTGCATATATATAAACATACTTCCACATACATCCCACTTGTCAATATAATCGTAATAGAACAAGAAAGATCTCAAAAGCTCAAATAGATAAACATCACCCAATAATGCATGTAGTTGTTAACAAGACTCTCAAATGCAGACATATCGGCTAAGGGGGTGATCCCACAATACTAGTTTACAATTTTTAGCCAAACTGGACACTGAACTGAATTTTTTTAACTAAATCTTCACTTTCGGGCACCTATAGTGGCTAAACCATGAAGAATTTGAAGATGATGCAAACTAGTGATTTGTGACATTTTTTCTATAGATTCTAGATATATTTAAAAAAAAAAAATTGAATCAAATTGCATTTCTTTCTCCATCTCCTTCGAAAACTAGTTTTTATCAATAAACACCATTTTTAAGGAGTGATGCTCACCGTATACAACATAACTTTTTTTCTATGAAGGATAATTTTTTTTTTTTTTTTTTTAATTTAGATTTATAACTACGATATCTAACAATTTAGACATAGGCAGACCGTATACAACATAACTTTTTTTGTATGTATCAAAATTCAATTTATTTTTTTACTGGATCAAGGACATCAATACCTAGCCCGAACATATTTTTCAAAATTTATTTTGATAATTTAATATTTTTCCACATGTGCAAAACAGAGAGCTTGATTTTTGGTGAAAAACCTATGTTTAATCAAACTTAAAAAACAAATACATAATAAAACCTAAACATATTAAAATTATATTCAATGGATAGCTCGTTCTGAGGACTACTATCATCCAGTTGGGTTTGTGAAGTCTCCTCCATTTTCATCCTCAACCCGAGCTTCAAAGGGAAATTTTTTGCAAAAAATTGGTGCAAGAGGGGGAGAAGGGGGAAAAATTCGCTCGAACCCTTGAAAACCCCCTTGACCTTTCAAACAAAGGTTCGCTTGAAGTGGGGTTCGAGTGAACCCCCCTTTCTTCAAAATTTTCCTTTTTTAAAATTTGGGAAATGTGCAAAATGTGGGACCCATCATTTAAGAGGGTTCGCTCGAAGGGGGGTTCAAGCGAACACCCTTTGGGTTTGCGCAAACCCTAAGTTCATTCGAACCCCCCAAAATGCAAAAAAAAAATTATGGGGGCATTTTTTTCAATTTTCCTTCCTCAATGGAATTATAATCCAGTTTTGTGGGATCACCCAAGGATGACTTACCTACTACCCACAAACTAACTCAACTCAATCATTCTAATGTGATGTGTTTTTATGCTAAGATAGTTTACTTTTACTGGTTACTCGACCAATATCTTCTGTCAAGTGATACTTCCCCTCCGCCTCGAGGAATGGAACACATACCTGCATCGACTAATACATACACACGACAGTCAATTGTTCATAACATATGCAATATATATAAGCATTTCCAAAGTTAGAATAATAATAATTCAATAACCTTTTATTCACATATATGCAATATTTCACCATGAATAACATCAACTGAGGTAATATCAAATGAGACAACATCAAATGAGATAACATTCATATTGATAACAAGGTACAAGCATAATTTATTCATCTCCAGAATTCACATTACATTCATATTTACCCTATGTAGTAATAGTAAATAGTAACAACGCAACTGGGGTGTAACAGATTTAATTGTCCTGACTATCATGTATTGGATATATTGAAATGTGGTTACAAGTGTGTAGGTACATGCACATGGCCAATGGGATCAAAGGTAACCAAGTGTACCATGCATGTGTTAAGCCACGCTAAATCAACTATGGTCTGTTTGAAGGGACCATAGTCTCATATATGTTGTGTTTAATTTATGATGTGAGTATTGAATGTATGATAATGTGCTTAATTTTTAAAAGTTTATTAGGTCATAGATGGGGGTTTTGATGTTTGATTTACCCTTTCAATATTTCAAATTCGGATTCTTCTTTTTTTGGGTTTTGAAGAGGTGATAAAAGTCTTTAAATGGAGTTATTTAATCATTCTTCGACCCCTAGGATGCATACCTATGGGTTAGGAGTCAAATATTGTCCAAATATTGGAGATTAATCAAGGTATGGCCCTTCTTAATTGTAATTTAAGGAGGGTGGCTGATTTTGGGGAAGGGTTGGAGTGTTCCCTCCAAAATCTCATTAATGAGATTGGAGAGCTCTTATCAAGTGTTGAACACTCCTTGGCTCTTCACTTCCCCGTGAGTTCTCACACATGCATGAGAACTTGTGGGAGATCTATCCAAAGGGATGAATGTGAGAGTGACATTTGTCACCCCCTCATTCAAGGATTCGAATCCTTGTTAGTGTAAATATTTATTTACTACACTAGCATAAGTTAACTTAGGTTATTTTAACCTTAGGATGCATTTAATCTTTTTAGGGTTTCCTTGTTGTCACATGTTGTTAGATCAAGACACATGGAAACATCTTACTGCATCTTGCATCTCACCCTTTCCTATATAAGGAGGGTTATTATATCATTTGTATCATCCTTTTTTACCTCATCATTTGAGAGGTCTTAATATCAAGCAAGCTCATTCTTGCATATCCTCTTGTGGAAGATTTATCATTGTTTTTGCAGGTGTTCCTGGTTATTAATCTTATTCAAGATTTCTAACATGGTATCAGAGTCATTCCTGCAAGACTCTTCCCAAATCTGAGGATTGAGTTATGACTGTAAGATCTTCTCTGAGGTTGTCTCCATATTAGGTTTTCTCTGGAAGGTCACTTTCGGTGCATGTTGGAGGAAATTTGAGCTCATATTCGAGTCTAGGGCTGTCGAAAAAGTCAGAATCGACTTTTGTTTCACCAAAATCTGACATTTTATGCCAAAGTTATAAGGATCTGAAGTTTTGCAAGATTTGGAGATTGCAGACCTGCAGGAGCTTTTTTCACCTCAAATCGACCACCCCATCAGATCCAGAGAGCTTGAGAGACGAAGATCGACATATAACACACCCATATTTGGCGTCTGTTATTCGTGAGGCAAAAAAATTTTTACCCAGCAGGCCGTATGGCCCGCCAGGTACAGGGTACGATATATTTGCAAAAAAATTATATCAAATTTTTTCTGCATTTTTTTTCCCGTTCTGTGAAAAATTATTCAATTTTTTTTATTTTTCTATAGTTATGTGGAAAATCATAAAAAAAATTGTAAAAAAATAAATTAAATTTACAAAAAAAGGGGGGAGAAAAGTTTTTCGCCCTCCGCTGATGTCCGCCGACGACCGCCGTCCCATCTGCTGACTCCGGTCCCATCCCACCCACTGACTGCCGACCGCACATTCACTGCCGACCACCGACGCTGTCTTCCGCCCAGCCCCGATCACCTGGAGATTCGAGGGCTCCGCTAAGCTCCCAGCGGCGCCTCCACCTGGTTCCGACCGCCACCCATCGCCACCACAGCTCAGCTTCGCCGCCACCGATTTGGTGGCCCTTCTTTTTAAAAATTGCCAGCCTGCCTCCTGGTCATATCAACGACCAGGGGCTAATTTTTTTTAGCCCGGGGTGCTAAAATTTTGCACCTGTTTAGCCTACAGGCCCTAATAGGGCAGATTTTTTCAAAACGCCATATCTTTTCACCAGGGTATCAAAAATCAGCAAACGAAATACCGTCAGAAAGAGGATTTGGTCTACTTTCTAATGGTGACATCTATTTTGTGAAATCTTTCTTCCAAAAAATTCTACAGTCAACTGAAGTCAACCCTTCATTTTGGACATAAAGGCTCATATCTTCGCAACTGTTGATCAAAATTCAGTGATTCCAACAGCATCAGGAAGGTGATTCAAAGCTCTTTTCATCCATCTAGTCACTTTTATTAGTTTCAGCTCCAAGTACTCTTGCATTGGTTTTGTTCAAATTTGGTGCATTTGTTCAATAACTTGGATATCTTGAAGCTTGGGAAAAGGTCTTGTTTTGGGTGGCATCACTTCAGTTGCACATCAGCTATTTGGAAGTTTCTATTTGTTGTTGAAGGTCATTTTCTTTGCACTTTTGGAGAAATTTGTTTGTCCATTATGGGGCTTGCATATTATCCTTCTTCTCCATCAGAGACTATTGGTATCCCTTCACATTCAGTGATTCCTTGTCCCGAGTCATTGATTGAGGCTTCCATCATCATCATCATTCATTAGGACATATTTGAGGGGATATCTCTCCTATTTGATGACAGTCATTGCACTCCTATTGTCAAATCATCATAGTCTTTGGAGTTCGTTCAACATCTATTTCCGCATCGTCCTGATTTGTCACCTTCTACATTGATTGGGTATGTACCTGAGTGGATTGTGGCATCTTCATCTTCATCAGGCAAGGAGACACATGAGCATCTTTCAGAGACATCATTAGCATTCATATACATCCATCCTTCCTTCAATTCCTATCCGGAATGGGAAGCATCTCTACACTTGCACCTGGTTTTGTTTCTTCCGAAAGGGAGACAAGTTGTTTGTCGACATTAGATCATGTTTTGTCTACATACACTTACCCTTTTTTTGCAAGTGATCACATATTTTGTGGGGGGCTATATTGTCTCTCTATTTCCCTCCTATGGGGGGGGCATTGATTGTATTGTATCCATGTGATGATTGTTGTCCTTGGGGGGATAATGTGGAGTCCTCCAATCATCACCTTTTTGCATTTCATCTCCTTTTTTCGAAGAGGGGTTTTCCCCTTTTCTCCAATTAGTGGGAGATTAGTTAATTTTTCATCCTATGTACATGGGTACCTAATATGGCCATCAGCCGGGACCCATCATCATCATGCATAATCATTGCATTTTCTTTTCCTCCCTAAGTTGCACTTATGGGGGGGTGTTAGTGTAAATATTTATTTACTACACTAGCATAAGTTAACTTAGGTTATTTTAACCTTAGGATGCATTTAATATTTTTAGGGTTTCCTTGTTGTCACATGTTGTTAGATCAAGACACATGGCAACATCTTATTGCATCTTGTATCTCACCCTTTCCTATATAAGAAGGGTTATTATATCATTTGTATCATCCTTTTTTACCTCATCATTTGAGAGGTCTTAATATCAAGCAAGCTCATTCTTGCATATCCTCTTGTGGAAGATTTATCATTGTTTTTGTAGGTGTTCCTAGTTATTAATCTTATTCAAGATTTCTAACAATCTTTGCTCCCTATTTCTATCCTTTAGAAAACCAAAGGAGGGGTTCTTTTTTGGTGAAACATTTTTACTTGTTTTTGGAGAGATACTTTCTATTTGGGGCTTGGATTTTAGGATTTTGAAGAAGATAACTTGGGAGAAGAGGAGATTGGAGCTCATCCTCAAATCCTTCCTCTTTGGAGCTTAATCTTGAGGTAGGCACCTCATGCTTTTTTATGCTATTTTATGTTTTCATGTAAATGTGAATGAATGTATGTTGTAAAATGTATTTTGTATACCTTGTGTTTTTGAAAGTATATGTTGTAAAATGGTTTTGGGTTGTGTGGGATAAGCTCACCCAAATTGGGAAGAGCATTCCTTGATGGGGATAGTTAAAGGTAGGAACCTCTATGGGACCCTAACCCTCCTCAGAGAAGGAGAGGTTCAAGGGTATGAGTACCTATATATATGCATGGTTATAGTGTTGTGAAAATGGAGAATGGGTAAAATGAGGTTTATGAGAAGAAAATGAAGTGAGATACTTGGTTGTATTTGTGTTCATGAGTCTCCCCATATGGAGATCATTCCACCCTCCTTTCCCCTTTTGGATTTTTGTTGGAATTCTTATGTATATGTGAAATACCTTGGGAGGGTGTATCTTCATTTTGTGTGTGTTTTTTTATTTGCTTATGTGGATGGTTGGTATGATTGTTGAGTGTACCCAGTTTCTTGGTTACCTCCTAACTTAGGGGTGCTTGTCTTTCCAACCAAAGGTTGGGTGGTGAGAACACCCTATTGGCCTTGGAAGGAAGTTGAGTTTGTGTAAATATGTAGGTGAGAAATTTATAGATTTACTTGGGTGTTGTACCTTAATGTGAGAATGTTGAAATCTTCATTTTAATGGATTACTCTTGATTGGGAGTTACATATGTAAAGGTAGAAATGTCTTCCTAAAGTAATGTATGAAAGGAGTCAAATGTAATGAAAGTTCATTGTTAGATTCTAAATTAAATCTATAACATATTTGAAATTGAAAAAAAAATGTTTCCTATGTTAAGAAGCATTATGTATTCCTTTCAAAAAAAGGGGGAACTTCTTATTCCGAATGTAGTTGTAATTGTCTAAGACAAAATATATAATTTCATATTATGTAGAAGAAAAAAGAGTTACAAAAATGGATACATTCAAATGTACTTGTATGATTTTGTTACAATTTGTTATTAGTGTTTCCCCATGTTTTCTTATTACTAGAAAATCAATATTTTGTGTCAAATAGATGAATGAAACCAAAAATCAACTGTCATGTGTAAACAAATGAATTCTACAGTATATGATTTCTATGAGTAAGATGGTACCTACAAATAAATTAATGTAGAAATATAGACCAATATAGTGATAGGAAAGTGAGATCTTCCACACAAAATGTAGTTTTGTTTCAAAATAAATCTAGATTTTATTATAAATAGTGATACAATTGTGAGTAAGAATGTGATAGTGTTATCCTTTTATTACTGTACACTTGAAGAAATTTATACATCTTTTGAATAGTTTATGTTATTATATTACTCAAAGAGGAGTATGTTGTAAGTTTTATATTTTCTAATTGATACAAAACAAAGCACTATTTCTTCCTTATACTATTGATTGGTTTGTTTAAGATTCTAATTCAAAAGAAATATAATAACAAAGAAGCTAAGGTTGTGTAGAAAATAAAATACATGGTAGTAGCTTTGTTGCTCTCTGCTTATTTAAAAAAAAAATTGATCTTCATGATTGTTGTTGAAAATATGAAGTTACTCATAGTCCCACCATGCCCCACTAGGTTGCTTATCTTTTAAATGTAGATATAACACTTATTCATGTTCCTACATTGTATTAAACTCTAGAAAATTTTGTAATCTATTCCAAAGAAAGGAATCGATAAATATATATGTATTTAACTTTAATAATCTTTTTTTTTTTTTGTAAAAAAAATTATAGAATAAATTAAAACATAAAATGTTAAATAAAAAAAGAAGGTTGGGAGGGCTAGCCTCTCCCAACCCTAACCTTGTGCAGATGGGGATGGGGAGGCATAACCTTCCCCCTTTCCTCTACAAACGGGAGACACAACCCCTTTTTGGGGCATGACCTTCCACAAGGCTAGCTACCCCCATTCCTTGGAGTTGACACTTTGACATAGACTCAGCTAGAAAAAAAGAAAAATGTTGCATGATAAAACAATTAAGTATGCCACCTAGAAATTGCTATGTTATGCCTAGCATTGTGAAGGTAGGCTAAAATAACATCAACACTTCAGTATCTTGCCATCAACGATTGATACCCTGCAATGATCCACAACATCAATGATATGAAGTGTAACGAAGAAAAAAATCAATCTCAAAATAAAATGACTATGTTGTGTGACATTAGAAGCCACACTATATTATCATTGTAGATACGTATAATACTATCTATATTAATATGACATCATTATTAATAGTTAATAGTAGTACTTAGTAATGTGGACCCTTACGAATGTAGTAATAGTGGCAATGTAACACCACCATTTATTTAAGTCTAGAAGTTGGTGTGCTAGATTTTATTGTTTTTAAATGTGAACCCTAGTTCATGTAGCTGGTTTTACTTTAAATCATTTCAACATTGTTAGGGTGTGAATTGCAAATGCATAATATGAATTACAATAGTTTTCTTTCTTATTTGTTTTCTACCGCGTGTTTGTCTGTCAACTCTGCTTGTCTACTATAATTCTCTCTTCTAATTGCTTTTGATGACACTCATTTGCATATATGAACTAGATTTCACTATTCATTGATTCATGTCTTTGATTTTGATGTTCCAAATGGGTTTTTTACTTAGGTGTTCTAGCTTACTACAAGTTATTATTGGATTGTTTCAAATGTGAACCCTTGTTAATGTAGGTAGTTTCACTTTCTATAATACTAATCGCAAATGCATTGTACTGGGCATATGAAAGTTTAAATGAGTTGTAGTGTTGTCTCTGCCTCCCCACTTGCCCTTCCATGCATGTGTGTGTTCCATAAAAAATGTACAGTTATGTCCATGACAGAGATGAATTTATGGTTCTGCATTATTTGCAAGTTGTATTTTGATTTTCTTTGCATAGTTTCCCACACTTTATTCTGGTGCATCACCTCATATACTTTTTGTGCACTTCTCTAAAACCCCTACCTCCCATTCCTTTTCCTGTGGATTGCTTTCGCAGTACTTTGATCTGTCAAGTCTGTTGCTTATTATTTTTCGAATCCAACTCTCATATGTGTGCATTGATTTAGTTTCACAGTTAGTCAATTCCCATGTCTAGTATTTTTGTTTTAAAGTGGTGTCTTAGTTTGACTAGGTGTTCTAGCTTATCATACACATTGTTTTTAAATGTGAACCCTAGTTCATGTAGGTGGTTTTACTTTAAATCATTTCAACATTGTTAGGGTGTGAATTGCAAATGCATAATATGAATTACAATGGTTTTATTTCTTTCTTATTTGTTTTCTACCCTGTGTTTATCTGTCAACTCTACTTGTCTACTATAATTCTCTCTTCTAATTGCTTTTGATGACACTCATTTTCATATATGAACTGGGTTTCACTATTCATTGATTCATGTCTTTGATTTTGATGTTCCAAATGGGTTTTTTACCTAGGTGTTCTAGCTTACTACAAGTTATTATTGGATTGTTTCAAATGTGAACCCTCATTAATGTAGGTAGTTTCACTTTCTATAATACTAATCGCAAATGCATTGTACTGGGCATATGAAAGTTTAAATGAGTTGTAGTGTTGTCTCTGCCTCCCCACTTGCCCTTCCATGCATGTGTGTGTTCGATAAAAAATGTACAGTTATGTCCATGACAGAGATGAATTTATGGTTCTGCATTGTTTGCAAGTTGTATTTTGATTTTCTTTGCATAGTTTCCCACACTTTATTCTGGTGCATCACCTCATATACTTTTTTTGCACTTCTCTAAAACCCCTACCGCCCATTCCTTTTCCTGTGGATTGCTTTCACAGTATTTTGATCTGTCAGGTCTGTTGCTTATTGTTTTCTTGTTCTTATTATTTTTTCAATCCAAATCTCATATGTATGCATTGATTCAGTTTCACAGTTAGTCAATTCCCATGTCTAGTATTTGTGTTTTAAAGTGGTGTCTTAGTTTGACTAGGTGTTCTAGCTTACCATACACATTGTTTTTAAATGTGAACCCTAGTTCATGTAGCTGGTTTTACTTTAAATCATTTCAACATTGTTAGGGTGTGAATTGCAAATGCATAATATGAATTACAATGGTTTTATTTCTTTCTTATTTGTTTTCTACCATGTGTTTGTCTGTCAGCTCTGCTTGTCTACTATAATTCTCACTTCTAATTGCTTTTGATGACACTCATTTGCATATATGAACTGGGTTTCACTGTTCATTGATTCATGTCTTTGATTTTGATGTTCCAAATGGGATTTTTGCCTAGGTGTTCTAGCTTACTACAAGTTATTATTGGTTTGTTTCAAATGTGAACCCTTGTTAATGAGGTAGTTTCACTTTCTATAATACTAATCACAAATGCATTGTATTGGGCATATGAAAGTTTAAATGAGTTGTAGTGATGTCTTTGCCTCCCCACTTGCCCTTCCATGCATGTGTGTGTTCGATAAAAAATGTACAGTTATGTCCATGACAGAGAAAAAAAATGATTTGAAACTTGAGGAAAGGGAACACAAAATTTAAGCATGTGTGAAATCTGATTTGACTCAGCAACTGTAGTGATTTTCAATTAATCACAATGTTTTCATAATTTTCGCTTTCAAAATAACAAAGAACACACACTTTTCAATAATTGTTTCTATATAGGCATTTTCCTTAGAGCTTTTCAAGACTCTAAGAGAATGTTGCATGGGTGCATATGGCAGATTTATGGAGAAAAAAGTGATCCCTGTTGTTGGAGATGTGACAAGTGATCATTTGGGGATGGGGGAAAATAGTAGAGAAGAGTTCTCCAAAAGAGTTGATACTTGGTGGCTTCCATTTAAAATGCAACCAACTTCTTATTTCTGATTAGATATCTTGTGTAAATATGCAATTTATATAGTGCAGAAGGAGGTGGTCAAGTTACCCAGATCCTTGCTGACAATTAGAACATGTGTTGGGGTCTATTTACTCTTCAAAAAGTAGGGTAGCTCCTATAAGTGTTTCTTTAATGTAATTCAAGCTCCATAAGGATATGACTCCATTTTAACAGATTCTTGGTCTTTCCCTTTGCTTGTCTGCCCAATTATGCTCTTTTTTTATGGCATTCTTGAATGATTGGTATGTGATAAATGGCATTACAAGAAACTTTTTGATTTGTCATAATAATAGCTTTTCTAACCTTCTTCCTTATTGACACTTGTATTGGTCTACTATGTCATATTGACCTACATTTGTCACTTGATGACCTACATTTGTTGCATCCTGTAGAAAGGTGACCCATATGTGTTGCATTTATGATTTGGATCCATTCATGTGAATTTAGTGCATGATTAATCTTCTTGACTAAAAGTGCCCTTAGTGTCCTTAGAACTAGTGGCACTCATATATTTCATATGAGATTTTTCCTTGAGCCAACTTACATTTATCATCTTTTCAAGGAGAATTTCTACTATAGATATGCCTTGTATCTGATTTTAGTTCTTCAGAAAAGTAAATGACCAAGGAATGAAATCTGTGTTGCAGTTTTTCTTGTAGATTCATTGTCAAAAGAGGGTCAAGATATGTGTTTAAAAATTCTTTTATTTATGTATTGTTAATGTTGATTACTTTCTAATTCATTATTCCAATTTTATACTATAACTATTGCTGGAGTATATATTTATACATGTTCAACTTATGACTATTGATATTGCCAATTCAAGACACTGATATTTTCTCTCTTTATCCTGCTAATGAATCATCAAGCATATTCTCAAACAGCTATGAAAAATCATTTATTTTAAATTCTACTGTGTTTAGTTGTAGGTTGGAGGTGGAGCAAAACCATTGAAACTACCATTGGTATTGAAAAGACCATAAAAGCATTAGTTAGTATAAAAAAGCTTATTGTAGGAGGTGACTATTTAGTCCACTTTAAGTTGATTTTGGTATTTAATATTAGATTTCTTTTCAATCAAACAAACCTCACAAGTGTATTTTTTATACTACCGTGTCAATTTGCAGGTTGGAGGCAAACTAAAGCCATTAAAATTACCATGGGTATTGACAACACTGCCAAATCTTTCAAAGAGGTAAATTCTATCTTTGTACATAACTCTATTGACTGCTTTGTTCTGTTTGACACTTTAGAGGAAGTCATTTTTTTGTAGAATATTTTTCCTAGTTGGAAATTAAATAAATAAGAAATGGGAATATTCACATTTAATATTTATCACAGAAACCTCATAAGCTTTTTATAAAAAAATGTATAGCTTATTTTGTAGCTAATAATATAAAAATGTTTTGTTTTAAATTTATGAATAATAAATTCCTATCCTCTTTTTTAGATAATGGAAAATATTGATGCTCAACAAAACGAAATGGAAAATTCCATAACAAGCCCAATCATAATATCGGATGATTCTGTTGGTTCAAATGTGTAAATTGAAACACCAATTGACAAATTAATTAAATCAATCTCAGAGCAAACACAAAAAATTATCCAAGAGATTGAAGAAGCAACCTACCATAATCTTGTTGTTGAAGAAGAAGAAGTCCAACAAATGGAGATTGTTGCAAAATATTTTCATAAGACATGTTCATAAGTAGGTGAATTTTGCTCATTTTTAAAAGAAATGTACTATGATGAACACTACAAGATTGGCTCATCCCACGTAATCATTGATAAATTTCTACTTTTCCTAAATGATATCCAATGAATTTTAAGTACGCTCTTTTATACCATTTTCATCTATGTTAATAACTAATATGTACATACATTGTAAAATAACAATGTATATTCTTTATCAGTGTTTTGTAAAGATATCTTCTCTGTAAATATATGTACATACATTGTAAAATAGAAATTTATATTCTTCATCAATTATCAATAAAGATATCTTCTTTGTAAATTCACTGTCATATATATTACATGTAAATAGTTTTTTTAAGCATCAAAAAATTGTATCAAAGATGTTTCTAAACTATTTTTGTATCGTATCTTGTATCGTATCCAAGGTCATTTGTGGGTGTACCAGTAACTTAGATGTATAGTGCTTCATCAAAGTTCTTTCTTGATTTTTTAGAAATACAACGAATGCCTTTTACAGTTGAATACTCTATCTTTTAATAGTGCTTCATCCAAGTTGTTTCTTGATTTTCTCCAAATATAGGGAATGCCTTACTACAGTTGAAAAATCAATCTTATATAGATGATTTTACAACAACACAACTCTAGAAGATCACTTGAAAAGATTCTTATTTTCGTACCTTCCCTCTCATACAGTTTACATCAGAACTTTCACACATTAAACAACTTGACAGTCCCTTGACCTTAGAGAAGAAAGAGTTATTATTTTTCAGAAGTAAATTGAACAAAACTCAACCACTTAGCCATGACAGAGTGTACAAAGACAATTTAAGAAGAAAAAAATAATACTCAAAAATTGTCACTTTATTTTTTTTGCAAAAATGTACTCACAAATAACTGAGGGCCTCTCACCTACATTGTGAGAAATACTGATTAAGTATTCCTTTCAACCTGACTAGAATCCCAATCATGAATAAAATATAACAACAAATATAGCTTCAAAGTAGAGTAAAATTAGAACATACTATACATACTACTGTGGCAAAGAGTAGAAGGAATGCTTTACAGTTGGTATACCCATAGGCCTGCTCTCATGAAAGACATACACAAACCCTTTGATTTAGAGATGTATGTAAATTCCAGTACGGTTTAATGGACAGAGAGAATCTTGTCCCAATGTAATGTTCTTTTTTTTACTGTTCTCATTTCCCTGTTTTCATTCCTTTTTACATGTACAACAACTATTCTCTATGTTGCTCTTTATGATACTGGGCTACAAAAATGCTAAGATGGTAGAAACGATCAAGAAATTTCCCCAAACACACACTTCAAAAGATAAATCCAATCAACATCCACGTTCAAAACCAGTCAAGCTAAGAGTGCCAAACTGTTCAAATACTGCTGCTCATCTATAATTTTTCCATATTCAACTTCTCCAACTTAGGTTATTCCATGAAAAAAAATTGTGCTCATATGTTGATGGTATTATTGAAATGTCCAACACATTCTTTATTATTTTCAGTACTGCACATTACTGGTGAGCATTATTTGGTATTTCTGTTGGGATGAGATGTATACTTATAATTTACAGTCACATAGGTAACCATTTCAGCATACATAACTGTAAATACAGGTATTTCAGCCTAGTATATTCTAGAGTTCAACATTAGTAGCTATAGTTACACATTTTATGATATGTGATCATGTCCAATAGCATATAATTATAAGATGTCTGATTTTGAATAGTGTAGTAGTCTATTTAGTCTATGATCATTGGAATCTCCCATGGGAATGTCACTAATAACATATATATGAGGCAAACATCAAATCTAGCAAAATGTTCTTTTATATTCAGTACCTTGCTAATTGAATTAGCCACATAATCACTTCAAAAATATTTGCACTTAAATTTTTACCAGACATAGCTTGACCAATTACAGATCAGATGCATTAGAACATTCTACAATCTAACTAGTCGTCTTATGTCAACAAAAATATCAAAGCAACATTTATGTCACAAATCAACTTCAAACCCAAACCCTTCTTCCTGCTATTTGCAATGAGCATGTCTTATTGACAAAAAAATAGTGGCTTACAAATGTGAGATTTACATTTTGAGTTTCTTACTCAGCTTCAACTAAATACTAAATAGACAAAACTATGTAGTGATATGAACATAGGCATATCCGTGCTCATTGCAACTCTCAAATCTCTCATATACAAAAAAAAATTATCTTCAGGTTTAGGGAATTGCACATGAAGCAGAAGAATTAATGCATACTTGGTAGCTATAATCACCCCCTGGTTTTACTAGAAGAAATTGAAGCATTGGACATATGATGTACCCAATTTATTACTTGGTAGAACTAAACAAATCAAAAAATACAACCCAACAATTCAAATGTTTTTTGGATGATTCCAAGTTTAGAACACAATGAGATTAAGAGTGTATGAACATGTGATCCGAATGGCACATTGTTTGAAGAGCATCACAACAAATTAAACAAAATATTGTATCCAATTCTTCAAAGATGTCTTTGAGGCCAGTTGTATATTTTACATAAAATCATTGTTTTTGGTATCAAATAGGGTGTGTTTTAAATTCTATGCCTTAAAGCCACAAGTTTATTTTTGTGAGCGATGCCAATGTTCAAGGGTGACTAGTAATAACCTATGCATATTCCCATCTCCTTCTTTCATTGTTATTCAAGTTCACAGCTGCATGGGAAAAACTGATTTAGAAATTGTGAGTGGCAATGCAAATGGGTGAGTGGCTTACACATAAGGTGTGTTTAGGTTTTCACAAGGGATGAAGGTCTTGTGGCCCCTAGCACACTTTAAAAAAAAACATATTCTTTTTTTAAAAATTAAGAGAGGGCATTTGTCCTGAATTTCTCTAGAAGATAGGGGATAGCTAAGGGATGTCCCCTATTGCCTCCATGTTCTAGGGATAGGGGCACAAATGTGGATGGGGGGCTTGGGAATAAGGATGTTAATAAAAAAATATTTTATGACTTATATTCATCATTTAATTCTTTTCTGTTTACTTAAATGCATGACTAAAAAAGAGGTGGAATTAAATTCACAAACTTAAAAAATAATACTCCAAACCTTTAACAATGCTTAACTTACAAATATGAGCAATATAATGTACTTTGTTTATTGCAAGTAGTAACTTTCAGATTCTTATGCAACAATAAAAACATCATAATTTTATTATTTGTAAAAATTACAATTTATTTTATAAGCTTGTTTTTTTTACAACTGTGTATAGTTGCAGATTGGAGGTGGAGAATACACATTCAAATTACCAGGGGTATTTTTGAAGACCATCAAAGCTTTAATTACTATTTGCAACCTATTTGAAAAGAGGTAAATTCTATCTATTTATCCTTTTACAATAACAATAGGTTAATTGCATCTGTTGAGTTGTAAAGATGTTTATTCTGTGTTTCTTGTTTCAACTTTTGATCCAAAGTCATACATGTATTAGCCTAGTCTATGAATTTGATGTCCTATTACTGTTAATGTAATACCCCTCCATTTTGTTTTTTGTTCAAATTGCTTTATGCTATGTTTGGTTGCAGTTACTTTGATACTAGATACATTTTGTTATGATGTTTTGATCACTACTATTGAGCGACAACTATTATTGTGGGATGTGGTTATCTGATTATTGTTTCACATGCATTATGGATTAATCATGTTGTAGAGTTAACATGAGATGTTATTATGAGATTACTGGATTATGATGGAAGTGTCAGTTTTAATGAGTGTATTGGTGAAGAGGATGGTTTTGCATCACTCGCTTGCGAGCACCCTACGAATCCGTAATTTCTTCTTCACGGTGTGTATTATATGCTGGATATATTGTATGATGTTGTTTACTTGGTTACAGGATTGCAGGTACATGACATCGACTCCACCTGGTTTCATAGGTTTGAGTGTGTCGATCTAATGGTTAAGTTGAACGGGAGATAGTAGCTAGGTAACATGTGTCAAGTTTACACCCTAGCCTTAGTGTGTCGTCAATTGTGTGTGTCGAGTCATTGTCTGTCTTGTTTTAATGTTATTTAATTCTGAAAGATTATTGTTTTGGAAATAGATATTTAGAATATTTGCATTTAAATCATGTTGATGGTTATTTAATTTAAATAATGCAATATGGATAAAATTTTATATTTAAATTAATTAATTATATTTAGTTTATTTAATTAATTAAATTTGATCTAAGGGGTTGAATTTAGTTATTAAATAATTAAATTAATTAATTAAACGTGATGCAAGAGAATGAAAGGAAATAAAAGAATTAAAATTAATTTTGGAATTTAATTCCAACGTGTGGGAATTAAATTAGAAATTGTAATTAAATATTTATTTGGGAAATTAGTTGCAACTTTGGAAATTAATTTATTATTTGAAATTGCATTTTAAATTGAAAATGGGTTTTCGAAAAGTGAAATTGAAATTGAAATATCTAATTTGCATGTAATGTGAATTAGGGTTGTATTACGTATTTTTGATTTATAAAGAATACATGTTTTAATTTTAGGGCAGCAGAAAGAGATTTAGAATAAAATACATTTTTACAACAGAGAAGAAATTTTGGAAAATTTGCACAAGGGTTTGAAGAAAGTTTTGATTGTAGCATTGATTGAAGGAAAGATTGTTTGCATTTGTTGGATTTTGGATTGGATTCATTGGAGGATTGAAGAAAATTCAGGAAATCCTTGGAGGAGGCTTGCATCAGAAATTCATCTCTTCCTGTAGCTTCTTGTACCAGGTTTTCCTCTTTGTGTTTTATTGTTCTTGATTGTTTTTCTATAAAATAGCAATGATTAAAGATTTGTTTGTTAAATCTATTTTAAAAAATAAATTTGATATTAGAAGAAAAGAATTGAACAAATTTACAGCCTTTGCTTGTGAAAATTCTTGAGTGAAAATTGTGAAAACCTTAGTTGAATTTAAATTATTTGGAGAAATCGATTTTGTTGTTATTGAAATCAAACATAGAGATTGAACAATGCATTTAGAATGTTTTATAAAATAAAACCTTCTGTTTATTATTAAAAAACGGATTTTAAAATCTGCAGTATAGTTATATTTTTCATGGTAAAATGGTCTGGTTGCGTCGCTTATAACTTCACTTTCACAAACTGGGTTGTTAGGAGATTTAAAGGGTTTTTGCATTTTGAAATTTTCTTATTCTTGTCAAAAAATCGCAAATACCCAAATCATAGTTTTTGAGTTATGCTTGAAACATGAGACTATTGTTAAGTTATTTTCCCATGGCTGTTCTGAAAATAAGATAATAATAAATTGATATTTATAAATATTAATATTTTAGGTATTGTTATTATAATATTAAAATATTATTTAATAATATTTTATATTATAATTTATAATACTAAAGTATTATATTTATTTATATTATTTTAAATAAAATTTGTATATTAGATTAGTGGAATTAAAATTATAAACATATGGGGAAATTATTGTTTATTTTAAAATGGCATGTTAAAGTTTAATTGAAGGAGTTAAATATTTGATTTAAAGAATGCATAATTTAAAATTTAATTGTGAGAAACAATATGTTATTATATTAAAGTGACTGAATGTTTTAAATAGAAAATTGAATGAGACGTAAGATTTGGTTAGGAAATGGAAAGAGTTTACTTGCATGGATTTGTGTCGATTTAAAAGTAAATTAAGAAGTTGTTTTATTGATGAGGCAATCAATTATGTTATTTATTAATTTCTATTTAGATTAATTGAATCATTGTGATTGGATTATGAAAGAGATATGGATTTAGTATATCCAAAAGTAGTATCTTCCTCATGATTATCTTAAAGGATTTAATTCTCTATATTCAGTAAAGGGAAGTAAGTTGAATTGTTTTAGATTTCCAATAATGAAAAGGGAAATAGGGGTTATGATTATTTTAGATGATCTAGTTATTGTGTTTTTGACTTTGTCAACACTACCTATTGAATGAGTATGGATTTAAGAAATCCAAATATTAGATTTGATTGATGACTTGAATGCTTTCGTTGCAATGTCATCAAGTTGCATTGTTAGTTTTGGGATTTAGTGTTAGTCCTAAATTATAAGTCTTCCAAAAGAACTTAGATGATAAGGGTTGTTGAATATTTATGCCATCCAGTTATTTTCCCTTGGGTATTGCATGGCGTCTTTTCAGTTTTACCCAGTTTTTACGAACGAGGATGTTTGCACCTCCTTGATTTAGGAGCAGATTATGGGATCCGTGTCTCCTTGTATGGAGTGACCTTATTATGTGGTTTCATTTTGTTGCCTCCTGTGAAATGAGTGGACTATGTGTTGTTGCCTCCAAGATGTTTGGAGTGAGATCTTTTGTACCTCCTGTGAAAGGAGTGGACTATGTGTTGTTGCCTCCAAGATGTTTGGAGTGAGATCTTTTGTACCTCCTGTGAAAGGAGTGGACTATGTGTTGTTGCCTCCAATATGTTTAGAGTGAGATCTTTTGTACCTCTGAAAGGAGTGGACCTCCAATATGTTTAGAGTGAGATCTTTTGGAAAGGAGTGGACTATGTGATTGTTGCCTCCAAGATGTTTGGAGTGAGTTTCTATTATTTGTATCCTCCTTGTGTTGGAGTGGATTATGATGCCTAGTTGGTATGCACTTGTCGTTCCCTTGGTGGATTGTTTGGGTGTGTGTTGTCAAATAGAAGAGTGGCTTTTGTTAGAGGCCGGAGCCCAAAGTGGTAAACCGGGTAACCTTCAAAAGTGAGTTAATCAAGTGATAATTAAATTAATATACTTAGATGATTAGGATGCATTCACATTAATCAAGATAATTTAATCCTCACTCATAGACACAAGGGATCGTTTAGACTTGGGATGAGTGAGAAGACCTGGAATGGCAAGATCAACTATCTTGTCCTTACGAGAGGTAGTTGATTCCGCATGAGTGAGTATGAGTGTCGGGATTCGGTTGAGGCCACCAAGATTACTTGCGTCGGAGCCTATGAAGAATGCTCAGAGGAGATCTCATGACAAACCTTGTGATGACACTCTATCTAAGACAACCGTTGTTAATTATTTTGTGTATGGTTTTGTGAACATACTTGATCTACTTTATGTCTGGAAGCAATGTGACCTATGTCAGTGATGTTGGAGTTGTACTTGTATTGTACTTGAGTTGTACTTGATTCATACTTGTATGGTGAATGAGTTGTACTTGTTAATTCATTTGGTTGGTTATAACAGTATGAGTCAGTTTGAGTCTGCCTTTGGTTAGAGGTAGTAGAATCTTGTCCATGTTACTTTGTTACTATCTCCTAGCATGGGGGGTGGGCCTTCGGGTACCACATTGGTAGGGTGAAACATGCACCAAAACCGTTGGATCCCCATCGATCTTCAGTACTTGGTGGCGAAACATCCAGATGGACAGCTCGCGGTTCTTGTTGTAATTCCTTGCATTGTAATATTTCAGTTTGTATATGATACTTTATCCCTCTTTTGTAAGAGGTGGAGTTATGTAATTGTAATACATTTGTACTAGTGTCTCATTCTGGGAATGAGTGATGTAACTATTGGTTTAAGATAATGTTTATGAGATTATACCTTGGTTGATTATCTTATGATGTTATGTGGTATTCTTATGATGTATGATGTTTATTTCATATAGTTCATACTGCTATGGTTATATGTAATGTGTATGTGTGGGTTTAAGTAATCCTAACCTTGTAGCCTTAGAGGTTTGTTGTTAATTAGTAAGTGAATGTGTATGTTAAATGCACTTTACGAAAAAAAAATTGGTTCGCTTATGATATTAATTGCAACTTTCTTTAAGGTTACTTGGCGGGGCATTACAGTTAACATGGAATTTTCCTCAATATTTCCATTGTATTTGTCTCAAACAATTGCATCATTGCGAACCAATATGAATGTATGTATCTTTGAATCATTGAAAGTAAATCAGACTATTTTACTACATTTTGGAATTAATAAATGCTCATTCTTTGTTACAGTTTTAGGATAATTGTATGCCAAGAAGTTCTAAGATTGTATATGTTGTTTAAGAAATATTAAACAAGTAGGTTATTTCCATCATTTTTGTGAAAATTTTCACTTCAAACGTAGGTTCTTGAATATATAAATACTTAGCACTACATACTTTTATTGTCTTCAAATTTACAATTGCATCTTAGTTCACTTCATTTTTCTGCTTTTTAATTTCAACAAGCGTTAAATCAAACATCCTAATTTTCCCATTTATACAAATAGTTCAAAAACATGCAAGTTATCTAGGCAACCCTAATACGACACAAAACAATGCGACAAACACTTGAAACCTCAACTTAGGCCATGTAATGAATATACTATTTCAATTTCACTCATACGAAGGGTCGTATTGAACAATTTTCATTTCTAAAATATGACTTTTACGTTTATTCAATACCTAAATTCCTTACTCTCACTTTGTTTGTAGGCCAACCACTTCCAATGTCTTCCAACAATGTCATGTCTACCTTAACTAGAAATGCAATTGTTGACATCCTTTCAGGCATTCCTAATGTAGACCCCTTTTTGCAAATTGCATCTATCGAGCCTGTTCAACAAATAGAAACTACGCTTACCAAGTATTGTATTCAACTCTTAGATGGGACACACATATATCATGCTTTGCTACCCACACAGTTCAACGAATTTGTATTGGAGGAGGTTAGTCAAAGGCTCTATTATCCACCTCAAAGAATACATTTGCAGGAAATTTCAAAAAATCATGTACGTCCATAATCACCTTATTTATTTCAATTCCTCTTGTTTATGCATGTACAATGCATTCACTTTGAAGTTGTCCTTTTCATTGCAGGGTTATCATAATTCACAGCTTGGAAATAATTAGAAACAATGCCTCAATGATTGGAGCACCAACTGCAATTAATCAAGCTACTTGTATGCTCTCTACCAACTCTCATGAGCCATTGGGTAATATTCAAACTCCAAACAACTCCCATGATGCACCTACATCATCAACGGAAAAATACTCTCTCTTTGCAATCAAACCAAATCCCATTGCAACCTTAACCCCAAACCATAAACTTTGGTCCATATAGGGTCGTGCCTTCAGTAAAAGCCCAATTCATGCATACAAAAATGAAAATAATGATGGGAAAGTATTCGGGTTTGATTTTGTAGATAAAGCAAGGTCGGAAATACATGTTGCCTATTTTAATGAACAAGTAGATAGGTTCTACCATGTGGTTGATTCAAATAATACTTATGTCATCTCAAATGGTCACATCAAAGTAAGAAACACAAAATATAGTAGCGGCCCAAACCCATATGAAATTTTCCTCCACAACTCCTCAAGCATTAGTCCATTAACTTGCGTAGACTCCACAATTCCAACGCAAAACTACCATATCAAAACTATTCAATCATTAATGTCCTTACCTATAAATTCCCTTGTAGATGTCATTGGTGTTCTTGTATCTATCTCTCCAGCATCAACCATTTGAAAAAAGGATGGCACTAAAATAATAAAATGTACAAATGCAATTATGGACATGTCAGAACATACCATTGATATCACACTTTGGGGTAGCCATTGCCAAATCATTGGGAAACAACTAGCTGACCTTCCCTTACAACCCAACCCACCAATTGTTTTGATCAAAAGTGATCGGATAACCTCATGGTTTGGAAAATCAATTGATACCATTTTCCCTACAACCATTTTAATCAATCTTAAGTTGGTTGAAGCATCAAAAGTGCAATCATGGTATGCCACTAAAGGAACTGCCCTTCCTTCTCTTTCCCTCTCTAAAAGCACTATATCACCTAAGAAATTTGAAAACCCCATTCCAATTTCAAATATTGAGAATCCAAGGTCTCCAAACAAACATAATGTTTGCGTAAAGGCTACTATCACAAAGCTCCACTTAGACAACTTCTACTACTTGTCTTTCCCTCACATTGTGGAAAGAAAAAAGTGTAAAAAAAGGGTTGTCCAGATTACCCCAAGTGCTTTTAAGTGCCCCAAGTGTTCTATAGAGATTACTACATGTGATTTCAACTACATGCTAAAGATGGACTTGCAAGATAGTACAGGTCATCTTCTTAATGTCACCGCTTTTGAAGAACCAGCAACAACGTTGTTTGGAGTTTGCGTAGAAGATTTTCAGCTCTTACTAGCAGAGCTTGAAGATGATACCCAAATTTTAGACACAATTATCAACAATGAATTCCTACTAGCATTGTCCATCCAAACAAATACTTTTGGTGGTCAAGAATCACAAAGAATTGTTATTACAGCTATTAAGTGAGCTTAGCTTTTCTACACTAGTCTTTAAAAGTATACTCATTATGTGGTGTGCAATTATCCACTTTTTGTAAGCACAATAAATAATTACTGAAAAATTATAGACTTATTTGCATTGTTCAATATGAACATATATACATAATTCAATTTACACATGATTCATGCTTAATCTATACAAAATTTGAAGAATTGCACTCTTTTTTGCTCAAACAACTTGGTTTTCAATTTACCTTAGATTATATGTGACATGTCTTGTAACAATTTCAATATAACCTATGCTCAAAGCTTTGTTTCAAATGTAACATGTTGTTTAATCTATTTTTTAAACATTTTACTTAGTTGTTAATATTTACCAATTCTCATATTAATTTTTTTTTATTATCAAAATTTTCATTGCGCATTCACTTACATTAAGTGTCCATCTAAGTTGTATATTTAGTCTATTGAAAATGCTAAAAAATAGACCTTCGTATTTACTAACAATTACGTAAAACATAAAAATACAAAATTTATTTGTTTCCAACTAAGATCATAGGATTTTCACCTCATTTTTACATTACTGATGCAAGCCATGGTTATTTATTATATATTACATAAATATTATATGAACTATTTGTCTTCACAAAAACTTCTCAATGGAGTTAGAAAATAGAAGGTTGCAAGAAAAATGAGCTCGAGGAAATGAGCTCCACCGATTATGTTACCATGCAAGAAAAGAGGAGATCAATAAAAGAAGATGAGAAAATCAACATAATCTAATAGATGGCATCTCCACAAATACACGCCCATGGTCTACTAATCCCACCCAGCTTCATCCAATTGCAATTGAAATACATAATTCAATTCAAGCAAATCCATTCTCTCATATCCATCCACAACCAAATTTTACTTCAAATTTTTATGCTGCAAGAGATAACTTCCACTCAAAATTAGACAAACTTGCAAATATGCCAACCTGTTTAGTCTACATGGAAAAATACCCTGGCATTAAAACAAGGGAAATAAATGGACCACCTACTTATTATAGGTGCGCATTTGAAAAAAAATGGCCACCGTTTTTCCAAATGGAATAACATGGACCCAGGTGACCAACCCCAATGTTTAAAAAAATTAACCCAAGTTGAAGAAATGTTAATAGAAATAATTAGCCCAATCCTTCAAGTAACCTATACAAAAGGGGGGCAGCTAAAATATTGTGGCCACACTATTTGTTTTCCTCAAGATGTTTCTACCATTGCAACCCACTTACCAAGGCATATAGATGAATTAGATATATTATTGGTTAACAAAAAAAACATAAGGGAAAAAGACTATAGCTTTTATGTAAGTAGAGGACGTGTATATGAGGCCTTGCAATATAAAATCATAAATGATCTATACTACAAAAGTATACAATTATATGATGCTGCATTATCCTTCCTACCAAGTGATTCCACTAACATTATAGACCTGCTAAATGAAAAAAAGACTATTGCAAGTTCCATAGCTTCAACAATGATGCATACACTTGATGTAAACAATGAAGACGCAGAGGCAAACATGCAACCCAGTACTTCATTTGTTGCTAGCCTTCCACTAGCACGTAGAGAGGTAGAAGAATTGTGGTCTTTATTGCAACTAGGTGAAGGTCAGCCACCCTTTTCTATAGATTGGCCACCCATCTCTCCATCTCCCATCAATGAATACAACACAAAAGGATTATTTGTAATGGCCTTCCCCGCCTTGTTTCCTAAAGGAATTGCCACTTTCAAACAACGATGCATCAAAGAAGTTAAATTACATGAATATGCTCTCCACTTACTCAAGTATTATGATAATAGGTTTGGCCAACACCCTCGCTTCAGATACTTCATACTAAATATCCTAATGCGCCATTGCAGCCAAGAAACAACATCTGTTTTTGTTCATAAAAATATCCACCCAACCCTACCAAAAACTATTCTTGATCTTCGTCAAAGATTGAAGGACTTGCTTGATGACAATATTGTAGAACAACTCATATGCTTTGGAGCATCAATTTGTGGAACACACCAATTTTGGAACCGTTCTAGAGCAGAGCTTTCAGATATGATCATACAAATTGGTTGTCCAACACTATTCTTCACACTCAGTGCAACGGATACAAAATAGCCAAACTTGCATAGTATAATGCCATCTAATGCACCTACAAATCCACAAACAACATACAAATGGAGGATACAAAATATAGTTCAAAACCCACACCTTATAGCATAGTACATGCACCATAGATTTACTGCATTTCATGAAGAGGTCTTGGAAAAGCTACTTGGTGCAACAAACTATTGGTATAGGTATAATCTGCATAATTTCATCAATTTATATTGCATACCTTCAAAACAATTCCTAATAATAAGTTTCCACCAGGTATGAATGGCAACACAGAGGCTCTACACATATCCATGGTTTTCTATGGCTAAAAGATGCACCAAATATTGAAAAAATACAATGGAATAATCTTCAATCAGTAGAGAATGTAGTTGAATACATCAATAGATATGTCTCTGCATGGAATCCCAAACCGCTTCCTTTAAGAAACCAACTAATCCACTAAACTCTTGCTGATGATCCATGTTTAATGGATACAAGATTTATTATACCTATAGACCCTTTAAGCAACTACACATAATTGGTAAATTGTGTACAACATCATACAAAGTGTACCTTACAAACATGCCTTAGGAGAAAAGGCACAACCGTTCAATGTCGCTACAAATCCCCTTGGAGCATGCAAGATCAATCAAGTCTTGCAATAGATAAGAATTTCCAACCAACATTCACCCCTTCACACAATGACGATCACTTAAACCTACACAACCCTTCTATACTTTGTATCTGGAGGGCCAATGTAGACTACCAACCTATTCTCTCTATCCATGTTGTCCTCAAATACATTGTAAAATATGCAGCAAAAGCAAAAACTAAATCAGAAACATATCATGAAATGCTTTCCTGGATTTCAACAAACATTGAGTCTCACAGCCCAACACCTACAGCTTTCCGTAAAATGCTTGCTGAAACAATAGTGGACCGTGATATTGGAGAACAAGAAAGTTGCCACCTGCTGCTCAAACTACCCCTCTGCATATCAAGTAGGATATTTGTTTCTTTAAATGTTAGCCAAAATAAAGTCCAACGTGTCTCAATGTCCTCCAAACCAACTATTACATCCACAAAATACATTGATAGTTACATGGATCGGCCTACATATCTAGAGTCCATGCCACTTATTGAAGTAACTAGAAAATGGACTTTCAAACCATCTCGAAAGAATATCCAATGGAAAAAGTGCTCCATAGATGTAATTGTACGTGTATCCCCCTGCTTCATAACCATCCCTGCAAAAGATGAGAAAAACTATGAAGCATTTTGTTGGAGTGAACTATTACTGTGCAAGCCATTCCATAACATTGACAATGATATTGGCTCATCAACACTTGAAATAATACAAAAATGGGAGAATTTTTAATGTAATTATCATCCCTGGCATGTGTTATGCACACAAACATAAGCTCTAGAAAATATAGATTCAAGCACCTCTTCTGATGAAGAAAATATAATACCAAATAACAACCCATCAGAATGGAAAATATTGTCTCGCTTATACCTAAGCCTTCCCCTCCACTTTGACGAAATAGACATGCTTGGTCACCATGACATAGACTTGCACCATGATTGGGGATATTCCCAAATCAATCCACAGCATCAACTCTCTACAACTACATTCATAGAATCCAACCGTCCAACATTTAAGGTCCGCCAACCTACCATTTTCCCTACCCAACATGACCTATCCATCCAACAACAAAAAGCATTTCATATTATTATGCCACACTTACGTGTTGATACTTGCCAACCTCCTCTAAAATTAATTGTTCAAGGAACTGCTAGAACAGGAAAATCACACCTAATAAAAGCCATAAAAAATGCACTCATGACCTCAACCAAAAATGGCCAATCACCATTACTACTTCTTGCACCAACAGGCGCAGCAGCATTCAACATAGATGCATCAACACTCCACTCAGCTCTACGAATACCTATCAAAGATATGGAACCCTTGCAAGGAAAAACACTTGCAAACTTCCAAGAAAAAATGTACTTCATTCAATACATACTAATAGATGAAATGAGCTTCATTGGACCCAAGTTGCTACAAAGCATTGACAAGAGGTTACGTGAAGCATTCCCCAACAATAACCAAATACCATTTGGAGGATGCTCAATCATGCTCTTTGGAGATCTTGGACAACTTCCACCAGTCAAAGACATCCCCATGTATGCCTCAACATCTTATGGAGGCACTCTATGGAACAACTTCACAAAATTTATCACTCTTACTAAAAAAATTTGCCAAATCAATGAAGATCCAGCACAAATTTAATTTCGTACTCTACTCTCCAATTTAAGAAATGTAGAACCTACAACTGAAGACTGGAAATTTCTAATGTCACGCTCCAGCTCAACATTGACATCTACAGAGAAAAATAGTTTCTTATCCTCAATACATCTCTTTACAACAAATGAAATGGTCTCACTACTTAACCAACAAATGTTATTGTCTTTGGAAAAACCTGTTGCATTATCAATTACAGAGCAACTTAAGGGACCACCGAGTACAAATCCAAATAAAGAACAACTTCAATCTAAGCTTCTATTATGTGTTCAACAAAAAGTAATGTTATGTTCAAATATATGGGTGGAAACAAGACTTGTTAATGGTGCACTTGGTGAAGTCAAAGCAATAGTCTACAAGGATGCAGAAAATCCACCTTCACTTCCATTATTTGTTGTTGTTCAATTCAACAATTACATAGGGCCTGCTTGGGACCACAATAATCCAAGGAATGTACCTATTTCACCTTTGAGTCATGGTCAACGTCAACAAATACCACTCAAAATGCCATGGGCCTTAACAACACACAAATCACAAGGCCCAACACTTGAAAAGGCAACAATCGACATCGGCAATGTCGACTGCCAAGGCCTAACATTCACAACAATTTCAAGAGTGCGTCAACTTGCAATCCTGCACATCAAACCAACATTCACATTTGAATGATATTCATGTATGCAACAAAACCCTTATGTAGCACGCCGAAAGCAAGAAGAAGCACGCTTATTAGCATTATCAAATTCAACCTCCACAACAAACGCTAATACTTAAAATAACTGCAGGTTAGTAATATTTTATCAGTTACATTTTTCACCTTCAAACTTCATTTACAATCATTTCATACTAAGCTGCAAACTGCAATATCAGCTATTATCTCTATTAACAAATGTGTTTTCTATATATGAACAGATATAATAATGTGGCTTGCACATTTTAATTACATTGTAAAATGAAATATGTAAGCATGAAAATCAAACCAACTACTGTCTATCTATAAGCTTCTAGGAGTATGCAGCAAAGAATATACAACCACTCTCCTACTATGTCTCAAAAGATAATCATATGGTATATGATACAGGAATCTCTCAAATTAACTATTTATGGGAACTTAGGTGCACAATCCACAAGTAAATTCTCCTTTTAAATTTCCCTTCAAATGGTCTTCATACTTAGAAAATTATACTTTGTTTTTCAACATGTATTTTCATTGTGGATTTTCAATTATGGATTTTCATGCATATCTATGAAAGGATAAATCTTACAAATATGGCACAATATCTTGCAAGGGATCCTATACTACTTCCATAAGAAGTATTGCAGCTTATGGATGTAGTTCCTCAACAACCTGCATTAAAAAAGTAAAAATTTAATAAATCTTACAAGACAATTTTAGCTTGTAAGACTAACTTAGAATTCTATTAAAAAAACATTACAGGTTGCTTATGCTTTTTATTTCTTTTTATTTGGCAGCTTTTGCAACATGTTTGATCTTTGCCAGTCTTGTAATGGCACTTGTTTCTGAGGTAATGATTGAATGTGTATGTGTATTCCTTCAAATCATGTCTCTGTGAGACCTCTGCTTCTTTTGCTTACTATGTCCCAAGCTAAAATGAGGAGACAGTGGGTGTTGTATACGATTCCTAAAATGAAATTTTGCCCAATTTAGTTTTTTTGTTTCAATTCTATGAGTAAGTTTCTTTCCTTGGTCTAAATATAGGAGTTAGATGCTAAACCGGGCTATGGATTTTTTTAGTTATGTCAGATTGTACATTGATTACAATTATTTCATGTGCAATTATGTAGACTTGAGGTTATGAAAGTTATTTCTTGAGTGCTTTCAAAATCTTTGACTATGATTTCTTCATAAGTTTTATTGAGAGCTTCTGATCTCACTTTGTCTTTGGACCTTACTATGAGAAAATGAAAATTTCCTCAAAAAATTAAAAACCCATAAACTATCAAAAGAGTATTCACTGAAATAGGTAACACAAAAAGCAGTGCATACGGTAAACCACTTTGTATGGAAATAATTAATATGGAAAATATGGGGATTTGGTTGATGCCTGCAAAGTGTTTGAGAAAATGTCTGAAAAAGATGTCTGCTCATGGACTATCATTATTGCAGCTCATACAAAGCAGGGATTTTCTGAAGAGGCTTTGGTACTATTTCACCAAATGCAACTAACGGATTTCCAACCAAATCACTTTACCTTTTCTAGTGTTATTTTGCATGTTCTAATTTAGCGTGTCTGGAATGGGGTGTGGGAGTCCATGAACTCACTATAAGAAGTGGATTTCACTCTCATGTCTCGGTTGCAAATTCTGTCACGCGTTTTCATTCATTTTTCATCTTTTTTGGGTGGAAATTTCATGGGGTTTTGTCCTTTTGTAGGATTCTATTGAGCTGCATATGCCTATGTTGCATCTATGTCACTCTTGTGTTATAATTTTCCTTGGAGTCGATCAAACCTCCTCTCCATGTAATAGAGTGGTTCACATCACAAATACCTTGCTAAGGGAACAAGAAATTTTCCCAATTTTGCAATAGAAATTTGTATAAACTTGAAGGCTATTTCAAGTATATTGGTGCCAATAACATTGAGGTTTTATTTTGTAATTATCTGCATTCCTTTTAATAAAATTCTTCTTCCATGTTTGGGATCTCTTGTCTTGAATGTCTTGTGAATATATTTCTGTTATATGTACCTTTTTTTTCAATGAAAAATATTGGTCATTGGTACGCATTGTCTAACTTTTAAATCAATAGATGAGACCCACTCTGACATTTCTTTCTATTCTCACCATGTATCTATTGCAAATAGGCCATGAGTTTTGAACTGATGATATTTAGCTTTTAACTCTTGAAAGATATTGACTTATGGGCTTATTATTTATGTTTTGCAAATTTATATGATCAATTTTGGTATACACTCTCTAATTTTGGTATTGAAATTTGTGTCCCTATATTGATTCTTTGTGTTTTATATTTGAAATGTTGTTTTCATGCTAAGACAAATAGTTGGATTACAAATTACATGTGCATTCATTTTAATTATCTTGCAGTATTTTGTTATTGGCCTACCTTGCCTCTCTTATTTTTAGCTTATGCACTTTCCAGCATTATTCAGGAGTATGGTGGTTCTAGATTGGTGCTGATGAAATCTTCGGTATTTCTTCTTCAAATCATTTTTTGAGCCATAACTTAGATGTTGGTGTCCCTTGTTAGCTGTCATTTTGTTTTTGTCTTTCACTAGTGTAACTTTTTCCACTAGTTCTTTCCTGTGAATACTTTCTTCTATTGACCAAATAAACTATGCATGCAAAAACAGGAACACATTTTCAACAACTCAATAAATAACAGTTATTTATGAAGTTTATAGACATGAAATGTGTTTTTTTTCTATAGATTATGACCATTATGCTATTTGAAGTTTATCTACATTCTAACTTTTCAACAAGAAACTTGAAATCTAAGGCCAAGTTTATCAAACATTGCAATCCTACAACATTGTGGTTCAAGGACTTGAAACTTCAAATTTGAACAAGCAAAACAGAGTAATTTTTCCCATTGAACAGCCCAATTGGCTAGATAACCAGCTAGAGTAGGATTATTCATTCGACAAGTATTGAAACCATTAGTCTCTCTTACTACACTTGAATGTTGTGTAATGTGTCTTGGAAGGTGTTTGGAGGAATTCATGAATGTTCTAGTGGTAGAGAATATGTAAATCCAAATATGATCCTTGTTGCCTTTCTTTTAAATTGGTGGTCATTAGTAATTTATGATATATGAAGATTGAAAATCACTTGCTGCACTGCCGCTACAAGAAGTTGGAGGTTTTTTTGTCCCTAATCAAAATTGTAGCACGAGTGGCTTTGTTAAATATGTTTAATGATTTTCTACTGCAGTGTTGAATTTTACAATACTATTTATTTGTAGCGTAAATTTTAAGGATATGAATAAGGTTCCTTTCATCCTATTTGCCAAATGTATTATTATTGTGGGGTTTAGATCTTTGAGTCATAGTTGGTCCATCCAAAATGATATTAGAAACAAAGATTTGGATAAAGTAGACTACTTTGATATTGCAATGTAATTGTGTGAGTGATTAGACAAAAACCAACATATAGATTGTCAAAACAGAGCATTTTATTCTAACTCCAAGCTTGTCATCCCAAGCATGAATTTTCTTAAAAAGAAGTATGAGCGGGCTTACACACCTCGTGCTCAATCAAAATATAAAAGAGAAATAGCTTTTACATGTGAAAGAAAAAAGCCTTAATAAAACAGGAATGCTAAATAGGTTCTTTTTGCTCATCTTATTTCATCTATTTTATGTTTCAAGATTAGATTATGATTGATCAAATTTCACTTCACTATTTGTAATGTTTATATGGTTGAAACTGATCATATTTTACTAATAACAGTAAAACATAAAATTTGCATACATTGTCGTTGGATAGAATCAACATAAAAGTTGCATGCATTGTCATTGGATAGAATCTTTTGGGGTCTTGTTGCTACTATGCTTTGCAGTAACAGTTGCATACATCAATACAAAAATGCAGAGATTGACTATTGATTATGTTTTGATGGATGTAAATGTCCTATTACAATGCTTCAATTTTTCCATAAACTACAATTATGTGGGAAAATATTGTGGTGGTTGGCTTTACATATGCCAATTGCATTCGCTTGAGATTTTCAAAAGGCTTTTATATACAAGCACACTCAATAATTTAGCGATGTGTTAGTCTTTCTACTAATGACTGTCATGTACAAATCTGGTAACATTCAATTAACTACAATTGGAAAGAGTCAAGTCAAACACCATAGCTTTGTGTAGCATGGTTTTATCTTTGGCATGAGAGGGGCTTTGGAATAGGGTGTGAACATACATCACACCATAATAAAACACTCAGGAACTGTTTCAAAATCCTTTTTGGGTGCATGTTTATATGTCAAATTAAATTGAGAATAATCCATACCTATACCAAAACACAAACTACAAACCATGTTGGTTCACTTTTTCCATAAACTACAATTATGCGGACATATATTGTGAAGTCTAGCTTCACAACTGCCTGTGAGTTTTCTTGAGAGTTTTTGAGAGATTTTCTATAGATATTCTAATATCACATATGCACCATTTACTACGGTACAACAAAAACCTTGTTATCAATTTTTCCTCAGCTTAAATTCAGTTTGGATATTCTAATATCACATATGCACCTTTTGCTTCCACATCTTAGTCATGTGTTTTCTTTCTACTGTTCCAGTAAATGTATTCCCTTGTTTGGAGCAGATGTTTTTTTTTATTTATTTAAGGTTTCTAAATAATTTATATTTGATTTTAATTTTTTTTTTTTTATAGTTTCCTTGATAATGATTATAATTATATTTACATTTTATTTTTAATAAATTAATAATACATGTTAAATATATTTATTAAAAATCTTACATGCAGACTATTCTATTTCCTAAAAAGTTGAACCAACTTCCTTTTTATAATGAATCATTCATACAGTAAATTTTTAACAGGCCCATGTATAGAGAATAATAGTCCAATTATCTTCAAATAAAGAAACACAATAAATCTATTCAGAAAAATAACTCTTTCTCTCTGAGCATTTTAAAATGTTGTTATACCAAACTTAAAAATTCACAGACTTCTCAAAACACAAGCAAACCGAAATCAAGGGACATCCACATGATAACAACATTCATAGTAAGTACACATTATCATAACACTGTATGCACAAAAAAATACAACATTATATTTTCAGACAAAAGGGCTTTACAAAAGTCTTGATTCAACTGATGGTCAAAGAGGCCACTTTTGATTAGGAATTTTAGATTGGCCTTCACCTTGGACATCATTACCCCTACATTAAAAAGGCTACCAAACTCAGTAAGTAGAGTGCGTCAACTTGCAATCCTACACATCAAACCATCCTTCACATTTGAACGATATGCACGTATGCAACAAATCTCATATGTAGCTCCCCAGAATCAATAGGAAGAATTCTTATTGACATTATCAAATTCAAAATCCTAAATGAACACTAATACCAAAAACACATACAAGATAGTTACTTCTATTTTATTAGCTACATTGAATAAAGCACAAAATTCAAAATTTTGGAATTGGCTTTTTATGGTACAATTGACATAAGAAATAAATAAATTGTTGTCTATATCAATTATTATCTATCTTAGAAATTATGTTTAATATATATGAAATAGATATAGTGATGTGCTTTGGCCATTTGTGTCTTTGAAATTTGAATCATTATATGGGATTACCTTATATGGGATGTAACTGAATAATGTTTGGTAAGAAAAACAAATTATTTCCTATTATTTCTATTCCTTTCTTGATGGGCTAAGTTTATATAGGAAACTCCATTCACAAGTATTCATTTTGGAATAATGTATGATTTTTTTTTTCATTTTGTGGGTTGTATTTGCTAACAATATGTATCAAGTAACAATATGTACCAACATGTATTCTATATATGATAGAAAATAGGTTAGTCAAATTCCATTTTCGAATACTTTATGAAGTAGAAATGACATGTTCGATAAATGTGCAAAACTAAATAAGAAAGGATGAGGGAGAAAATTATGATATTGCTTACTAATGCATGCACAAATGTATGAAAAACAATAGACCAACATTTTTTGTAATTGAGCATTCACACCTCTTCGGCGTACCCATTGCACACCAAGGTGGGATTGCTAATATTAACACAATTAATACTAGTATAAGTGTAGTTAATATTAATAATATTATTATCTTACAAATTAATATCACCATCTCTAAGTTAATCATCATAGTATTAATATTAATGTAATTTTAAATATTAATATTCTCATGAATAATGTTAGCGATATCAATATTGGCATGTCCCAATATTGGATTCACTAATGTAAAACCATAATAATACTAATATCAATGCGGATTAATCTTATTACTAAGGTAATCATAATAATCATATTAGTACATAGATTAATGGGGAGCTTATATTAGCATTCATCGCATTGTAATAATAATGGATGAAATATTAGTATTAATAATAAGACATAATTTTAAGTAGTAGTATCATTTATAAAGTTAATATTTGTTTGTAAAGGATGTTATTAGTATTAATCAATAACAAATGAAACCTCATTATTGATAATAAGAGAAACCTTATTAACAATCTTACCAATAATGCTTGAGACCCTGAAGATCAACCCTCTCTCTGAGGACTTCTCTTACCTGAATAAGGATAATACTTCTATGTTTGAGCTTCTAGATATGGCACGTTTGGGGGGGAACATGCACATTCAAGCTTGCTAAGTGGGTGCTTCAAGAATTTAATAAGGTAAATATTAAGATTAGGAGTCTGAAAGAAAATATGTAAAACTTGTCAAAGGGTTCTTCTTCAGATATTTTGATTGAGAGACTAGTTGATTTGGAGTGCTCTTTTTTAGACTTTAAGACCTTGTGTAAGAATCGCCTTTTTGAAATGGAGGCTAAGATTAATGAACCAAATAAGGATATCAAGAAACTACTACAAGTTAGTCATTTTTCAGTAAAGAATAGTATGGGATCCCTGTAGGTCTTATTTGGTAAGATTAATCAGTTAAGGGAAGATTAGCTTTACTTTGCATACATGTTGGAGAAAGACCAGTCTTCAAAGGGTAAGGGGAAGAAGGGCAGAAAAGATGACGCCAAGGGCCCGTGTACTAGGACTAGGGGAAACCTTAGGAATACCTTTGAGGAGTAAAAACAAGAACTACTAGATATGGTCAATCTACATCAAAACCAAGAGATTGAGGTGGCTAACACCTTGAAGAATATGAAGTAGTGTCTTTTTTTGTGTTTATTGTTTAGTTGTTGTTTGGTCATTATTGTTTTGTTGATGGTTTACTTTTGGCTTTTTTTTATGCTTCAATGTCTTTCTCTTTGAGAATCTTTCCCTCTTTTGTGTTGTAAAGGGTTTCGAGTCCCTTCAAAACTTGCTTTTTCCAATATAATCAAAACAATCTTACCAATACTACCATTAATATTATAATATATGTATATATATATTAATAAACGATCAAAAAGTTAATGTGAAAATTCTTTGAATACATGTAGTTAATCTAGGTAGTATCAGTACTAGCTTGGGAGTAAGATTTAAAGAGGTAACAATGAGGCTAATAATTATATCACTAACAAGTTTAGTGTAAGAATTTAATGGTCATAGTAAGAAAATGACATTCCAACATAATGTGAGGTCAAACTTGTTGCTCGAGGAGAATATCAGTAGTGATTCCACTATCATCATGTCATTAACTCAAGTATCTTACCTATGAATCATAATTATTGAGCTCAATGTAACCTAGGTTTTAGAGTTGTCTCGATATTTTTATAAGGATGAGCATGATGTATTCCATGCACCCAACTTTGTTCACTCCCCAACCTTGCTCTCAAGTGACATGTTGATGGTGAAGTTACATGAGAAATGCCACTTGATGTGTATAGTGTGCTACCATGCACATGCATGATTGAATTTTTTTAGCTTTTTCATAATATTGCTCAAAAAAAATTGATGGTTGCATTTTTACCCTTTGTGCAAAATTTAGTGCATGGAATTTGGTATTAGATCCTAGGTTCCAACACTAGAAAATTTAGGAATAAGTGTTCACCATGTTAATAATACTTACATTGTTATCATGTAGGATGTCACCTAGGTTATGAAAAATTCACGAATGTAGTCATGCATGTGGTGCAAAGAGAGCAAGATGAGTCACTACTAGTGGCCCCACACATTTTAGAGGCACCACAACATGAGCCTTCATAGAACCTCAATTCTCAAATCCTCCATGCATTAGAGGATTCGATTAGGGTAATTCACATTTGATTACCGATGGCTAAGGAGGGCCATAGACCAAACTAGACGTAGCACTAGTCAACTAAGGTACATGGATCGAAGCATAGAGAGTGCAACGGGAGTCTCCCTTGCATTCGTGATCAGTATTATGATGAGGGAGAGAGAGGATTAGTCCACCTGAATCCTCCACCATAGATACCCCATTTTGAGGTAGCAGTGGAGGGTAGAGCAAACCAAGAAATAGGAGATCAAATTTGAGAGTTTCTACGACTTCCTCCATATAATTTTGAGGGATCCATGGATGGTGTAGAGGTCAAGTATTGGATTCTTTGTCTTGATAGGTGCTTTGGATTGTGTGCATATGAAAGAAATCTAAAAGAAAATTTTGAGATACTTTTTCTTTGAGGTACAACCTCTACTTGGTGGCGTCAAGAGGAGTGCAATTATCACATTTATATTGATACCCTCACTTGAGAGACGTTCTTAGAGTGGTTTTGGGCATGCTACTTGTTTGAGCACTTCAAGCAGTGTCACATTGATGAGTTCCATGACCTTCAGAAAAGGGTATTATTAGTAGCATAGTATGAGAGTTGATTACTAGAGCTACTACAATGCGTGGACTATCTTCAAGACAAGAAGTTTCTTGTCAATCATTTCATCAAGGGATATAATGCAAGAATATTAGGACTCATGTGTATGTCCAATCTAGAGAACCTTTGGGTTGTTGTGGATAAGTTTTTCATTATGGAGGAGATTTAGGCAAAGTCCCATGAGGTACAAGAGTGGTTTCAAAGCTGCAATTAGAGTACATAATCACATGGTTTTTAGTGACCTCCTGTTCCTTTGAAGGGTGAATTTGTTATATTTATAGGATCATCTAGGCTGCCACAACAACAACAATAGAATAGCCAAAGTCCTAGGCAAAAACAAGGTTTTTAGGGTGGCCACTCTAGGCCGTGGTGACCATAGGGTCCCCATAGAGATCAACGTTCATAGTTACAAGGTGCTACCCCAACATGCTCACAATAGTCTAGCCAAGGAGGACACCGTGGTTCTAGTAGGACTTAGGGGAAGAAGTTCAGTAGGACACTTTCATCATAGGTATAGTAGAGAGGACCATGCTATGTATGTAGTGCAAAGGACACCTAGCTAGAGAGTTTCCTCAAGGTTTCATAGATAGAGGTTAGCACACTGATGGAAACTTTGAATTTTGGTTCCATTTTTTTATAACTGCAAAAGAGGATGTGTAGGATTATGATGGGCCAAAAAGTGGTGATATGTAAGTGATATGATGGCCCATGTGGTTGATGATTTTTTTTTACCCAAAATTGATGGAAACGAAAAGGGTTTTTAAAGGAGATTCTTAGCTTTCCACCAATATAAATTATGCTTTGCTTTGAATTTAATAAATAATTATTATTCATTTTCTATTTGAATTACGACTAAAGTCCTGATTGATAGGCTGATTGAAAAATATCTATAGCTTTCAAACGGTATCACATTTTTTGAATTTGAAACATGCATCACATTCTATGCTTTGTATATTATAGGATTAAAAAAATAAATTTGAATTTCATGAAGTTTTGACCAAGTTAAGGTGGTCAGACATACGAGTTTTTATATTTTTTAAAAGTTGTAATAAAAAATTCATAATTAATTATTTATTTGGAAAAAAAACACAAAAAATATGCATCACATCGGGACATGAGTCCTCTACTTAGATATGAAATCTTATAAAAAAATATTATCATTTTATTGTGGTTAGGGTGGTCAGACAAACACCTACTTCTTATTTTTCCCCTGAAATTTAAGTACTACTGCATTGAAATTTCAAATTTTCACCAAATAGATTTATTTTTTAAAATAAACCTAGTAGTTTAGAAACTACATTCAATTTGCTACAGATTCTATTGTTACATATTTTTGAAATGACATAGATAACTTATTCAAATTTTTACATCAAGTTGCCTAACTATGATATTTTGAATTTTCATCGCCACTTAAGAGCCTATTTTTTCCATGATGATCCTGCACATATCCAAAATTTGGCCATTTTCATGTTCCTAGACTTAGGGTTTTGCTCATGGCTCTTGCCATTAAAATTTTCTTGCTCTATTTTAAAACCCTAAGTCTTTGGCATGGTCAATGTTATGTTCTTTTGTCGACCTTCTGCTGCCCATTTCTAGTCGTCTTAAAACATCTTGAGTCATTAACACTCGTGGGGTGACCGACCCCTCGTACCTAAGTCTGAAACTCTATATTTTATAAGGTTTATCAATTAACCTTATTTAGCCTTTACATCCTTTGAAAATATTATGTTCTAAGTCCTTGAGGCCTTTATACGTTATCTAGATGGTCCCCATCTTAAAACAACTTATGGTCACGTGCTAAATACTTCACTTAATGACATGTTCAGTGTCTCCTTTATCGCTCATCGCTAATGGCTTTTGAAATGAGAATTGAAATGCATGATGAGTGATGAACGTTGTCTCCTTCATTTAGTGCATCATGGATAGGTTTGGAATGTTTGATGTTAAATCCATGACGCATGATGGCCTTTGGTTCTCTTTGTATTTTATCCTATCACTCATCACATATCCATTTTAAGACTGATATTTCAAATTGGTGATGGGCGATGTGGTCATTTGTTCAAACTCTCTTTTGCTGATCTAAATCACTCTTATGAGTGATGTATCTTGTTCCATTGATTTTTCACTCAAGTGCGTGTGTCTTGATCTTGCTCCATCACCTTATCTCCTGTTGTTGATGTGATCTAGAGAGAAAAGTAGAATTAGCGACACACGATGGAAAGGGAACATGATCAAGGACAAGTCTTAAATTTTACGGCTAAGATCTTATCACATGAATTCTCACATCACTATTAGAACCTGCAAGAGGTAAAGTGAATTGGCGATGCACAATGTGAGATGAAGATCTCCAAAGAGGGCAGTGATCCAATAGTCTGAATTTCATCATGCCAATGCCCTCATCATTGATTGAGCCTTAAAGGAGTTGGAAAAATCTGCGACGTGTGATGGGATGTTCTAGCGAATATTCTCTTCAAGTGTCGGCTCTATGTAATTTTCCAATATAAATAAAAAGGAACAGATCAAGGTTGGTGATGCATGTTAATTGTCAGATCGTGGCTGACTAATGAAGATTAAGTCAGGACATGGCAGCTTTTGGGCCCGTTTCGCCATTTTTTAGAAACAAGTTGTAAAAGGTTGGAAACGATGTTCAAGGTTGCCATTGATGGAGTTTTAAATCCTTAAATATTGATGGCCTAGATTCAAAGTTGAGTTGCTCAATTATCAACTCGCTCATGTGACAATCTCTTCAATCATTAATTTCTATATGCTCCAAATTGTCTATTTAATACAGATTTCCTGTTGTTTGATGCCACCATTTTTAGTCTACAAATAATGTGAAGTGTGTTGGAAGTATGTCCTATATTGTCATTGATTTCACCATGTTGGTCTGGTACCTTGTACCAGTGTGCAGATCAAGCTTATCCCATCCAGTATTTTCTCTGGTATTTTGGTCCACACATTCTCTCTGGTAATCAATATGATCTAAGGTATTGGTAAAAGGCTTATGACTATTGGAAGCGGGTATGTATGTATTTTCAGAAGTTCATATGATTGGACGATGCATTGGCGTCGATTTTTATGATTGCATTCGGTATTAGGTTAATCATGGCTGACCTAATATCTCAACATGAATCCTGGATTATATGTGAGACGTAGCCTTGGTCCCAACTGACATAATATTACATGACACGAGTGAATTACTTTTGGAAATGTGTTATATGGAGCTGACAAGATATGATTTTGAAAATATGAATTGCATCCAATTAGGCTAACCTAATTGATGCATGTGGATATATCAAGTATATATGCAAGATGGTTTGAAGATGGATTGAGAGAAGAAAGGAGTAAGAAGTATGTGAAAAGGTGTGTGTGTTGTTGCAAGTATGGAGATGTTTGGTGGTATTTTCATTAATGTTGTCATTGATTTCAACACTGTACAGGTTGACCAAGTTGTGTATTTTCTAAGTTCTCTTGAGAAAATTGAGAAATGATGTAAACCAATGTTGAACTGTGTTATGTGTATAATCCGGTATTGTGGCCTGCACTTCCTTTGTGTTTATCTTTTGCCTATGATGTTTTATAGAGTTATTTGGTTGTTGATTGGGAGAATTTTTTTGGCTCCACAATCCTCTAGTATTTGGTTTTAGATCTTACAGATCTGGGAGATTACTATATTGTTTGTTTTTTGTATTCTAGAAAATTTGTATGTGTTTTTGCACTCTGGAAGGCCTGCTCCAGAGCTCCAGTATTCTAACTGGTTGTCCCTGTTGGACTAGTGAAGTATTCTCTGTGAATAAAGTTTTTTGAAGATGTTGCAGATGTATCTGATTTGTTCTCTAAGATGGTAAAATGACTGGTGATGCATGTTGGGCCATCCACATGAGATTATCTTACTGGTGATGCGTGTACTTCAAGTTCATCAGTGTTTTCATTAGGTTTGGCTGACCTGGTGTCTACATGTTACATTATGTTTGTGCATCGATTTATGAAAGCATGTACGTTATCCAAGATGGTGTTTGGGTCCTAAATTAAATATGTGATTGGTCCTCTCACATTCTTATCCACCGCGGGAATGTTGAGTAGCCAACCTTTTTTGAATTTGTAATTTGTAATTGTATATCCGACCTTATGAATGTCTTTAAGGTTGAAGATGGTATATAAGTGAATCAAGTTGAAGCAAATTAATCATCCATCCATCATTCGATTCAATCAAGAGAAGAGTCTGTGAATAAGTGTGAAAAGCAGATTGTGGAAGAGAAAAGTGCAGAAACAAAACTTAATTGTATTTATATTCTCTTGTTCAAGTTGCAAAGTGTGTGGAACTCCTAGTGGTGGATCGTTATCTATTTCTTTATAATTTTTTGTAGGCAGTGAGCCTCCTTTTCTGGATAGTGTGTCCTAAGGAAATGAGACCTTAATATGGGTAGTGAGCACTTAGGCAGTGAGCCTGTGTATCCAGTTTTCCATTCTTCTATACTGTGAGTTAATCCTCACTGTGATTTTTCCCTCATTGGGTTTTCCACGTAAATTCGGTGCCTTTGGTGTTGTGTTTCTATTATTTGCATTTCATGTTTACACTTAATAATAGATTGAAGTTAAAGTGAAATTTTTTAAGTTTATAAGTGAAAGAATTGATACAACTGACTCACCTCCCCCTCTCAATTGTCTTGTGTGCATTTCAAAAATTGGTATCAAAGCTTTGGTTCCTCGATGAAAAGCTTAACCGCTTGAGGTAGATCAAATGGCACACAAGTTGCAGCTTCCTATGTTTGATGGAGCTGATTACAGTGATAGGTGTTAGAATCAAACATGCTCTAATACCATGTTAGAATTGGCTATGGATGTCAAGATCTATGGACCAAATAGAAAGCACAAAGAAGAGAGAAAATAATATGACAAGAATAAGCTGTATTCAATGTCAATGATAATGGAATTGCTTCAATGTGTGTACAAATGTAGTAGAGACCCCTTGGTTATACAGCCAAGGTGAGAACATAGGAGTGCATAAGATTATGACAAGTGTCGTAATCTTATGACATGAGACAACAATGAAAAGCTATCACTCCACCTAAAGTGGAAAGGTGATAATATGATAACCACCACAAATAGTGGATCTACCACAAAAGGTGGAAACCTAATCACATGATATGTCCATGAAAGGTGGAGGTGATGAAGTAATAAGAAGATAAGTCCACCAAAGGTGGAAATTATCCAACAACTCCTATGTGGTCACTAAGTAAACTTAACTAAGGTGTAATTATGACCTAGGACAAGGTACAAAATATTTAATTACACCAACACCCCCCCTTAAGTGCAACTTAGGGAGAATGTACACAAATGCAAACAATGCAAGATGGGTCCTGGCAACTAGGCCATGTTAGGTACCCATGTACAAATGCAATGCAATATCTCACAAATGGAGAAAGGAGAAAACCCAGTGGGACAAAACTCCTCCCCAAAAGAGAGATGAAATACAATAGAGAAATGCTCTCAATCATGAATGAGAAGGTAAAAACCCCATGTGAGGAAAAAGACCCCCCCATAAGAGAGAAGTAGAAGAGAGACAAGGCAGCCCCCCCTCAATGTTGAGTCTCCTACAATGATGGTAGAAGCTCGACATTGAATGTTGAAGATGATCCAATCTCGCCGAACAACGTTCCTCCCCTTAGGAAGAAACAAAACCAAGGATGTATGCAGGATGTATGATGTTCTGAAGCATGCTCAAGTGTCTCCATGTCGATGTCGAAAGCTGGCACACTCCAAACAGGCGTTCTAGGCCACACTGCTGAAGAGTACAATCCAACATCTAGTAGAGAAGAATGTAGAACATGATCCAAAGAGAATGATATCCCCTCCAAAGACAAAGAAGCCTCCTCCAAATGTTGTCCAAAAGTATCCACACTCATGTCAAACTGCAAAGAATGAACATGTAGAGAATGAACAAGAGGGTCAGAGTGTTCCCTCACAACAACTGAAGAAGGAGCATCTTCATCAAAGAGAAGATGAATGTCATCAATGATATCCCCCAAATCTGCAAGATGAGACTCCACAAACAAGTCTGAAATACCTATCAAGAAGCCATCCAAAGTAGCCATATCTGGAAGACAATGTATATCCTGCTGCACTGAAGCACAAGGAACCCAAACTATGGAATCACAAGCATCATCAACTACAACAGTAGATGGAGGAGATGAAATGCATGGCTCAAGTACTAGATATGATGTGAGAACTCCCAAGTTCAAGTAGCCAAATGTCTCCTTTGAATCATGGTTCACACTAGGAGTGTGATCAACAGCCGAAGGAATAATGTCACCATCAGAAGCAAAATCTGCAAAGGTATACAACCGAGATGAATGATCAACCACCCCAATAGCAATGATCTCTCTACTCTCCAAGTCTTGAATGATGACTGAATCAGGTGTGAACTCCCCAGTTCTCCCATTTCCACCATGTGTAATCTGATATATGGAAAGAAGATTGTTCGTCAAATGAGGAACACACAAAACATCCTGAAAAGTGTTGTCCCCAAAACTAATAGATCCCTTCCCTATTACACTCATGTATGTATTGTTTCCCATCAAGATAGGAGACATAGAACAAGGCTGAAATGAAGAGAATATAGACTGCGAAGATGCCATATGATGTGATGCTCCTAAATCTAGAAGCCATCTACCTGATCCTAGACTTGAATAAGCACAAAGAGCTTGACCTTTATTTCCTGATGTAGATGCCAAATGAACTTTTCCCTTAGACTATTTTGAAGAAGAAGGAGAAGAAGGTGACTCAGACATTCTAGAAGGCAAATCAATTTGATTCTTTTTGAGAAGATTCTTCAACTCATCAATGTCCTTCTTATAACAATAGTGTTCTTCATGTCCATCTTTCTTGCAAAATGCACAAAAATGCCTCTCCTTCTTAGATGATTCCCCTTTGAAAGAGGATTTTTTCTTTGTTTGATCTGAATGTGGATTATTCTTTGCTTTCTTATGTTTCTTATCTGATTTTGATTCTGATTCCTTCACATGATTAACCAACAATGCCTGAGATTTAGTAGTCTTGATGAAACCCATTGAGATAAGCTTTTGTTGCTCATGTATCAACATCTCAGAAAATTATTCAAATGAAGGTGTAGTATATGCAGACCCCATAGTCAATCTATGAGTATGAAAGCTAGAAACAAAAGAAGCATAATCAGGACCAAGTTTGTTCATTGTATTGTAGACCAACTGAATGTCCTTTTTATCAATTCCACATGCTTTACATTGCTCTCTTAGATCATTAACCTTACTGATGTAGTCTTGGATGTTGTCAAAGTTCTTAGGATCAAGGCTCATCAGGTCATTATCAATTTGATAGCCTCTTACTTCATCTGTAGTACCATACAATGTTTTCAATTTTTCCCAAGCATCATGAGAATTGTTACATGATTCAATCTGAAACAACAAATCTTGAGAAACAAGTCTACGAAGACATCCAAGAGCTGTGGTATGTTTGATCATCCATTTTATCTTTTTATCTGCATTTGTAGGTTTAGGTACCTTATTTTCAACATATAGAGAGTGACCTTTTGTCATTAGAACACTCCATGCATTTTGATTCCATGTTGAGTAATTATATGATGTGAGTAAAGGAACCTTAGAATGATCCATGAAAATGAGAGAGCACAAGCAAACAGATCAAAAGAATGCACCAAGAGACCCTCCCCAAATCACTCAATCAAGAAGCCCCCCAAGAAATATTCGATTTGGCACTTTATAACTAGTGTGTTTACAATTGCCACTGCTAAAAACAGCAAAGTGGACTTTAATTTTGGTACATGCAAATTGCCAAAATAGGCCTCAAACTCATAGTGAATAAATTACAGTAGATGAGATAAATTTGATCACATCACTAGAAATTACATAAAAAATCATGCACTTTCAAAAAAAACAGCACTGAAAAATGTTACCGTAGGAGCAAGTTATGAGCTCCCAAAGTGTCCAAAATGAGGACGAAGCAACAACACCTATGAGAATCTACAATTTCTGGAAAAACCAAAAGCCAAAACCAAAACATAGTTGCACTACTATGTAGAGCACGAAAAATTAGCCCAAATCAAAAAAAATTGCTTGAAAAAAGGAGCCAAAATGACTGAGATATGGGCCTCTGAAGTTTGCCTTCAAAAATCAAAATGCAAATGGTGAAGGGGCCAAGAAATTTCTTGAAAATGCTAACGTGGTGCTGACGTCACCAATCTATGAAGTTAAATTTGACGGCCTGGAGCCCGTCAATGTCACTGCCGCCGATGCTGGAATATGCCGTTTATAATGGAATATTCTGTGTCTTGCCGGGAATCTCAAATGTCAGAATATTCTCCATCTAACCGGTTGTTGACTTGCCAGACTTTAAACGCTCCCCGAAATTTCTTTTTGACCGCTGGTTTTTTTGAAGTCCGGCTACCTGCCGATTTTTGAAGTCTGACTGTCCGCAGAGTTTGATACTGCCGGTGTTAATTGGCTCACGGGTGGACAAACCAATGCCGAACACGTGGTGGGTGGCGGGGGCGGCGAATACCCTCTAGTACAAAGTACGTCTGTGGACTGTACAGTCCGCAGACTATACAAAAAATTTGCTTTTCTTTTTTTTGATTTTTCAAATCAAAAATTTTTACAATAAGGTTTTTAAAAAAAACAAGAATGTTTTTTTTTTAATTTTTTCTGTAAATAATTTCAAGGAACAGTCTATTTTTTTTCAGAAATCAGACATCGACAATTATATTTATTCAGTCGTGATGGCCTTCTAAAAATTTTTACCACCAAATGACTTTGTCTTTGATTTGGATGATTGGACAATGATTCGAAGTGGCCCTTTGGATGTAATGTATGTAATGCATTGACCTGTGCCCAAAATGCGCCTACTTTCCTGATCCGGGTATGTTCCACAATGCAATTCTCAACCTCATAGATTTGCTTCGCTATGTCGAATAATTTAGCAAAACAAAGGAAAATTGACTTTGTTTCCACCTTCCGGATTAAATGGAGATTAGATTTGAAAACTGCAAGTTCCAATATAAAATATGCAATAAAGAGCCAAAAATGGAACTTCCGGGAATCAAAACAATCTCTTCGTAAATGACTCCACTATCTTAACCCGCCTGATACTATACAAAGAAATCAAACATGCTCTGATACCATGTTAGAATTGGCTATGGATGCCAAGATCTATGGACCAAATGAAAAGCACAAAAAAGAGAGAAATAATATGACAAGAATAAATTGTATTCAATGTTAATGATAATGGAATTGCTTCAATGTGTACAAATGTAGACCCCTTTGGTTAGAGTATAGCAAGGAGAATATAGAGTGCAAGATTGCGATACGCGTCGGATTCATATTACGACAACAATGAAGCTATCATCACCCCGAAGTGGAAAGGTGATAATGTGATAACTACCACAAATAGTGGATCACCCACAAAAGGTGGAAACCTAATCACATGATATGTCCATGAAAGGTGGAGGTGATAAAGTAATAAGAAGATAAGTCCACCAAAGGTGGAAATTCTCCAACAACTCCTATGTGGTCCCTAAGTAAACTTAACTAAGGTGTAATTATGACCTAGGACAAGGAACAAAATATTTAATTACACCAACAACAGGAAAGAACAAATGAGAAGTTACCTAATTTAAATTAGTTTCAATACTTGGAAAGCTATGGAGATGAAGTATATGATTCTAGCAGCCAGTCCTTCCACTGCTGATGAGGTTGTAGCTTTTGAAGAGAATGAAAAAGCGAGGTTTTCTATCTTTAGTGCATTATCTAAAACTAAAAGATCAAAAGTTATCTCTCTAGCTACTACACATGAAATGTGGACAAAGTTGAAAGATATCTATAAAGAAAATGAGAGAGTAAAGTTTTCAAGGAAACTAACTGCTAAGCAAAAATTTGAAAATCTGAGAATGGAAGATGGAGAATACATTGTGAGCTATTATCAAATAGTTGAGACTATAGCGACCGAAATCAAGAATCAAGGTGGTACCATGAAGGATGAGGATATAATTGAGAAGATCTTGATGACCTTACCAAATAATTACAGTGACAAGGTTTATGCTCTTGAAGAACAGTATGATCCGAAGACATTTACTAAAGAACATCTATTTGGTGTCCTAACCGCATTTGAGATGAGAAAATTTACAAGAGAAAAGGAGAAGACTGAAACAACCTTTAAAGAAATGAAGATAGGAGATGATGATGATGATGCTGATGAAGATGATATAGAAGATTTGGAAGCTAATTTCACAAGGAGATTGAAGAAAGGTACTGGTAAATATAGAGGTAAGTTTCCTTTTAAATGTTTTAGCTCTAGAAATATTGGTCATTATACATCAATATGTCCTAATAGAGCTACACAAAATAAGAATAAGGATGGTAATAACAATAAATACAAGGATAAGAAGGACAAAAATTTCAATAAATTTTATTATGTCAAAGAAGATGCGGGTATTTATGATGATGAATCAGACCTTGAGGAGATAAGGATGAAGTATTGTTTCTAGCCTTGGAAAAGAAATGTGGAAAGGAATATGGTTCGAAGAACAAGAAAGATGAAACAAAAGGTACTCTGGTGACTACTTTTCATGCCAGACAGGATGAAGACTTTTGGGTAACTAACAGTGGATGTTCAAATCATATGACTGGAGATAAAAGTAAGTTTACTAAACTTGAGAAGTATGATGGAGGTATAGTCATGTTTGGAGATGACTCTGGTGCTAAGATTGTTGGTAAAGGAACAATTAGCTTTGATGGAAAACACAATACTGATGATGTTTATTATGTGAAGGGTTTAAGACATAATCTCTTAAGTGTTGGATAGATGTGCAACAAATTTTTTAAGCTTGTGTTTCAGGATAACACTTGTGAGATCAGAAAAGGATCTAGAACTATGGTTGCAGCTGGAAGAAGAAATCATGGAAATATCTATCAACTTAAAGGAGGTGATGGAAAATGTTTTTTTTCACAGATTAATGAGACTTTGCTATGGCTCGGCAGAATGGGACATGTGAATTTTGATAATATGGTTAGAATCAGTTCTAGAGAAGTTGTGAGAGATCTTCCTAGAACCAAAAATCCCTCTAATTCAATTTGTAGAAGTTGTCAGATGGGAAAGAAAACAAGAAGTGGTTTCAAAGGAAAAGATCAATATTCTACCAGAATGTTTGAATTGATTCATACAGACCTCTGTGGTCCTACAAGAATATGTAGCCTGAATGTTGACAGGCAATTTATGCTTTTAATTGATGATTACTCTAGGATGACATGGGTTACATTTCTTAGAGAAAAATCTCAGGCTCTTGATAGATTTAAGGTGTTTAAGGCAAGAGAAGAAAATGAGGCAAATCTAAGAATTAAATGTTTAAGATCTAATAGAGGTGGAGAGTTTACATCCAGTGAATTTAATGCATTATGTGAAGAGCATGGAATAAAAAGACATTATTCTACTCCTAGAACCCCTCAACAGAATGGAGTTGTTGAGAGAAAGAATGAGACTGTACAAGAGGCAGGTCGAACCATGACGAAATAATCAAATGTTGTTGATGTGTACTAGAGAGAAGCTATACATACTATTGTTTACACTCTTAATAAAGTTCAAATTAGGGGTAACAACACTAAGACTCCTTATGAGTTATGGACTAGTAAGACTCCTACTGTGAAATACTTTAAGGTATTTGGTAGTAGATGTTACATTAGAAGAGATGAAGAAAATCTTAGAAATTTTGATGCTAGATGTGATGAAGGAATCTTCCTTGGTTATTCTAATAACAACAAAGCTTACAAATGTTTTAATAAAAGGCTAAGAAAAATCATTGAAATTACTAATGTGAAGGTTGATAAAGCTATGTATAGACTAGTGGAGAAAACTGAAGTTGAACCTAATGAACCTATCTGTGATAAAATTCAGGAAGAAGAGAAGGAAGAGAAAGATAAAAGTGAAGAAGAAGAAGATAATCTAGAAACTACACTGAAGACTCCTAAATATGTTCAAAAAAATCATTTTGAGGATCAAATAATTGGAGACAAAAGTGGAGTGAAGACAAGAAGCAAAGTGGTTGAGGTTAACTTGTGTTTACTTTCTAAGATAGAACCTAAGACTGTGAATGAAGCATGTAATGATGAAAGTTGGATGAAAGCAATGAAAGAGGAATTATAGTAGATAGAGAAGAATGAAAATTGGGAACTAGTCCCTAGACCTGCAAACAAGAATGTGATTGGTTCAAAATGGGTGTTCAGAAAAAAATTGACTAAAGATGGTGAAGTGGTTAGGAATAAAGCAGGACTAGTATGTAAAGGATATTCATAGGTTTAAGGCATAGAATTTGAAGAAACTTTTACACCTGTAGCAAGAATGGAAGCCATTCGGATGTTTTTGGCATTTTCAACACATAAAGATTTCAAGGTATATCAAATGGATGTGAAGTCTCCATTCCTGAATGGGGAATTGGAAGAAGTATACATGGAGCAACCAAAAGTTTTTTCACTGTCTGATGAACCAAACATGGTTTGTAAATTGAAGAAATATTTATTTGGTCTAAAGCAAGCTCCCACAACTTGGTATGCTAGGTTGGATAAGTACTTGACAAAACAGGGATTCAACAAGGGGTCCGTAGACAACAATCTTTACTTTAAGATTGAGAAAGGTAAGATGTTGATAATTGTGGTGTATGTTGATATCATTTTTGGTGGAAATGAAGGTATGTGTAAGAAGTTTATTGATGAGATGAAAAAAGAATTTGAAATTTCTATGATTGGTGAACTGAATTTCTTCCTTGGACTTCAAGTTAATCAGACTAACAAAGGGATATTCATTTCACAATCTAAATATGTTAAGGAATTGTTGAAGAAGATTAGAATGGATGACTCTAAACCGGTTAACTGGTTGTAAGTTGAATAAGAGTGTTGAATATGCTAAAGTTGATCAAAGCATGTATAGATCCATGATTGGTGGATTTTTGTATCTTACTACTACTAGACCTGAAATTATGCATGTAGTATGTTTAGTTGCAAGATTTCAAGCAGAATGAAGGAAGCACATGTTATAGCTATGAAAATGATATCTAGATATCTTAAAGGAACTCCAGATTTTGGGTTATGGTATCCGAAGGACAATTATTTTACTTTGAATGCCTACACCGATGTTGATTGGGTTGGATGTGTAGATGATCGAAAGAGTACAAGTGGAGGAGCATTCTTCCTTGGAGGAAGATTAGTTGCATGGTTGAGCAAGAAACATGATTCAGTTTCTTTATCTACTATAGAAGCAGGGTATATTGCAGCAACATCCTATTGTACATAGGTACTATGGATGAAGCAAACTTTGATGGGCATAGGTGTGATGAGTGATGAACCTACTGCAATCTTTTGTGACAATACAAGTGTTATAAACATATCAAAGAATCCATTAATGCATTCTAGAACAAAGCACATATCTATTAAGTATCACTTTTTGAGGGAGAAGGTGTTGAAGAACGAAGTTAGACTTGAATATGTGCCTTCTAAAGAACAAGTTGTAGACATATTCACTAAGGCCCTTCCAAAGGATACTTTTAAGTATCTCATAGGGAAACTAGGGGTTTCTGCCCCTCCCTCTTTGAACTAAATACATCTGGTGGTGCATCAGTCCAGTGGATTCATAGACTTCTTTGTTTTGGACTGATGATTGAGGTCTACTCCTTAGGGGGAGTAGAGAAGTGCATTGTTGTGGTATGTGTTGTGGGTATACTCCTTAGGGGGAGTGAAAAGAGCTTTATATGGCAAGAATTTCCTTTTCCATTGATGTCAAAGGGGGAGAGATATCATGTGAAAATTATATGCTTGGTAGGTTGTCACTTCTAAAAATCATGTAGGATATGGGAGAGAGATCATGTATTCTTTATGCTTGGCAAGTTGTCGCTCCTGAGAATCATGTTTTCTATCTTTGATGGTTTTTCACATCATGTGTTGCCATCAATGACAAAGGGGGAGATTTTTGCAAATATGGAGATGTTTGGTGGTGTTGTCATTAATGTTGTCATTGATTTCAACATTATACAGATTAAGCAAGTTGTGTATTTTCTATGTTCTCTTGAAAAAATTGAAAAATGATGTAAACCAATGTTGAAGTGTGTTTTGTGCACAATCTGGTATTGTGGCCTGCACTTCCTTTGTGTTTATCTTTTGCCTATGAGGTTTTATAGAGTTATCTGGTTGTTGACTAGGAGAAATGTTTTGGCTCCGTAGTCCTTTGGTATTTTTTTTCAAATCTTGCAGATCTGGGAGATTACTATATTGTTTTTTTTTTGTATTCTAGAAAAGTTGTATGTGTTTTTAACTCTAGAAGGCCTACTCCAGAACTCTAGTATTCTGACTAGTTGTCCTGGTTGGACTGGTGAAGTATTCTCTGTGAATAAATTTTGTTGAAGATGTTGTAGATGTATCTGAGTTGCTCTCTAAGATGGTAAAATGATTGGTGATGCGTGTTGGGCCATCTATGTGAGATTATCTTGTTGGCAATGTGTGTACTTCAAGTTCATCGGTGTTTTCATTAGGTTTATCCGACTTGGTGTCTACATGTTACATTATGTTTGTGCATCGATTTGTGAAAGCATGTACATGATTCAAGATGGTGTTTGGGTCCTAAATTAAATATGTAATTGGTCCTCTCACATTCTTATCCACCATGGGAATGTTGAGTAGCCGACCTTGTTTGAATTTGTAATTTGTAATTGTATAGCTGACCTTATGAATGTCTCTAAGGTTGAAGATGGTATATAAGTGAATCAAGTTGAAGAAAATTAATCATCCATCCATCTTTCGATTCAAGCAAGAGAAGAGTGTGCGAATAAGTGTGGAAAGTAGAGTGTGGAAGAGTGAAGTGCAGCAATAGAACTTAATTGTATTTATATTCTTTTGTTCAAGTTGTGAAGTGTGTGGAACTCCTAGTGGTGGCTCGTTATCTATTTCTTTTTAATTTTATGTAGGCAACGAGCCTCCTTTTTTGGACAGTGAGTCCTAAGGGAGTGATCCCTTAATCTAGGTAGTGATCCTTCATATATGGGCAGTGAGCCCTCAGGCAGTGAGCCTGTATATCCATTTTTTCATTCTTCTATATTGTGAGTTAATCCTCACCATGGTTTTTCCCTCATTGGGTTTTCCACATAAATATGGTGTCTCTGGTGTTGTGTTTATGTTATTTACATTTCATGTTTACACTTAATAACAGATTGAAGTTAAAGTGAAATTGTTTAAGTTTATAAGTGAAAGAATTGATACAAATGATTCACCCCGCCCTCTTAGTTGTCTTGTGTGCATTTCAACATGTGTGTGGTAAGTGAAGTATGCGAATAGGAGTTTAAATGCTAGTCTATTTTCATGTGAGTGAATACTCTGAGCATCACGAAACTAAATCTGCACATGTGGTGTAACTTCTCAGTTCAACTCTAGCAGTTAGCCATTTTTATTTACATATTTTTGTAGGCATTGCCTCCATGTTTGGATAGTGAATCCTTGTAAGCAGTGAGCTTTTTGTATCTAGTAGTGAGCCTCCTTGTAACCAGTATTTAAATAACTATATATATTGTGAGCCAATCCTCACCGTGGTTTTTCCCTCATTGGGTTTTCCGTGTAAAATCTGGTGTTCTTGTGCTGTGGAATCTCATGTTTTTTTATTTCTCTTATCTATTCTATGCTACAAAAAAATTAGAAATATTTGTTCAATAAGTTTGTGTGGATACTGATTCACCCCCCCTCTCAGTATCTAGTTTATTCGACAATTGGTATTAGAGCTTTGGTTCCTCTAGAGAATTCTAACAACTTGAGGAGATCCTACAAATTGAAAAAATGGATAAAGAAGAGCTTCAAACTGCCCTTGAAGATCTTGACAAGGCTTAAATTGAAAACAAAGACTTGAAGGAAAATCAAGAAGAAGCAAACGAATGCATCCGAAAATTGAAAGAACGGTTAAAGAAATTCAAAGAAAGATACAAAGAAGTGAGTGAGAAATTGAAGTAAGCAAATGATAAGAATACCGGACTAAAGTCTAAAATAGATGAAAAGAAGAGAGTTGAAGAATGCTTGAAAATAGTAATACAAAGAAAAGTTGATGTTTGCTCTAGACTTGAATAGGAAATGATGAATCTGAAGGAAAAACTTGAGAAAGAAAAAATTTGTGAAGAGGATTTCAAGACAAGCTCCACCAAGCTTGATGAATTAATAGTAGAATAAAAACCTTCTCAAGACAAAGGTGGCTTAGGTAATGAAGCTAGTGAAAAAATGCATAACTCAAATCCAATAAGCAATTAGAAGACTCAAGATAAAGGAAAGAAAAAAAGAAACTTTGAAAGAAGATCACCTTTCAGACAACTAAGTGTACAAAGGTACTCATCATTCAATGGTGTTTGTTTTTCATGTAATAAATTTGGTCATAAGGCAATTGAGTGTAGGAGTAGGATGAATCAGTTTATTAATCCCTTATCTAGAAAATGTTATACATGCAAGAAGATCAGACATAAAGTTACTGAGTGCAAATCTTCGGTAAAGATGATTAGTGAGATGATGAATAGCTTCAATGAAAAAAGGATAAATTAGTAATTTTATGGCAATTGCCATACCTGTAACATGTTTGGTCATAAAGAAAAACAATGACGAACATGGATTATTACAAGGCAAAGAAATATTGTCTATTACCATTGCAAGAAACTGGGACATATTTCAAGAGTGTGTAGAAATAGAAAGAAAAAACAGTATGCTCAGGTGGAAGATGATGAACCAGTGAAAAAAATTGATAAGGAAGAGGTTAAGAAAGAAATGAGCAAGATATGGAAAAATAAAGAAGAATTAGAGACTACTGATGCGTTTGTACCCTCATCTGGTGCAGATGAATCCTTTGGTAATTAGACTTACCATGGTCTTAGGGGGAGCTTTATCAGAAAATCAATAAAAACCCTGGAAATACAACATGTCAGATGTTGGCATGTGGATATATTATAAGGAATAAAAGGACAGAGGTGTTGCAAAAGAAATCAGAAGAAAAAGAGTGAGCATGTTCTTTTGTGGAGTATATAGGGTTTCTTAGTAGAGTGGAAGAAATTTTTTGTCAACTTTTTGCAATTAATGTGAGTTAGGGAAAAATGATGGTGTATAAAGGAAATTTCACAAATAATTTTGATCATCAAGTGCATTTGAAGGATTTGTAGAGAAACTTGGAACCTTTTTGGAGCATTTCTGAAGTGATTGAAAGCCCTTCGAGAGATTTTTTTGTGGTCATTTGAGAGCAAGTGACGAAAGTTTCCTTCTCTCACAGTTACAGATGAAGGTAATACAAGAATCTCCTTGTTGAATTCTAAAAGGTTAAGAGCTATAATGTAAATTTCTAATAGAGGATCAAATGGAAATATCCCTCTTAAGTTAAAAGGAGTCGAGCTGGATGAATTCGATCATTGCAAAATAGTGAAGATGGAATTAGGGTTGGAACCAAGCAATTTATGGATCTTAGAAACCCTAGGTTTAGATTTATGGGGAGAATTCCCTTGGATTGCTGACAAAGAATTTATTTTGTTCCTTCTAAGAAAATTCAAGGATGGCAACATTGTACTAAATAAATTCCATCTTATTATGAAGGAAGCAATTGAAGTGGTTATCGGATTGTGCAAAGTTGGAGAAATTCCTGGATGGAAGACTATACAATACAAGGAAGTGGAGGAAATGACGGGAGTTGACAAAGATCCCTAGGCACTGCTGATTGACACTATTGCCAATTACTCAGTTAGGTATGTTACATATGTCATTCTTATAAAATCTATTTCATAAATCGAGAAAGCTCTACTTTGGCCATTGTTGTGTATTTGGCACATAAAATGGTAAAATAAAATAACTAGTTTGATTTGTGTAAGCTAATTCTTTAAAATCTCACTAAGAACATACAAATGTCACTAGGAGAAGGATACCCATTTCGTTTTTGATCCTTGCTTGCATGCCTAGTACTCTATTTTCTGAAATCGCTATCGAGAAAGAAAGACGTTGAGTGGGAATCAAGGATTCTCGTTGCAAGACAGATATATAGGGACTTGGAAATTTTAAAGGATACAACAAGAGCATGTAAAAAAAATTTCTTATCCTTGCAGAATGTAAAGAGTTTCGATGAAGTTATGTTGAGTTGATTTGAGGAAGTTTCTTCCTCCAGAACAAATGAATTGGAAGTAATCACTAGTGATTCCCCTCCAGAATCAAAGAAAATAAAATTTGTCTCCGAAAATATCATTGTTATTCTTGAAGAGAATGAAGTAGAAGAAGAATCTCTGGTTGGATCAGAATCTTCTAATCTAGATAACATTCGGACTATGTTAATAAAAGGGAAAATGAAGAAAATTGGTGATCTATGGAGTACGACCTGTCCTATTGACAAACTTAAAATTGATGATGCTTTAGTTGAATATCTACTTCATAAATATTGATGTATCTATTGTTTCAGATTCCTTACCTGAACATTTAATTGAAATAGTTGAAGAAAGAATGTTGTTTAAAGGTCCGGAAGGATGCAAGTTGGAAGCTTTGGTTGAAAAGAGATGTTCTAAGGCAAAGAAAAGGTTATGTGGAATAATCATGGAGAAAAAGAAGTGCACAAAAGAAATGTCAGACATATACAAGTATTATCTCCAGTGGCCTGTTGCAGTTGATAATTTCAGAAGAAGAATTCAAGCAATTGAATATGAAGTGAACAACATTGGAAAGAAGTTTGATATTTTTGAAGACAAAGAGGGAAAGCAAAGGTGGAGAGTTGGTGAACTACAAGCTGAAATCATAATTGTGTAGAGGAAAAGGGATGATGTAGTGAAGACCTTTTGGCTTCTTAAGGAAATTGTTGAGGTCTGGTTAGACCATCTTTCTGAAATACTATCTGATGTAGAAGACTATGAAAAACAATGTTCATCCACAAATTAGTCATCCTCTTTCACACTGTTGGCTCTATTGGAAAGTATGTGTATAAGAATGGACTTTGCAGTATTTGAATGGAAGCAATTATATCATGTTATCAAAGAAAGGTACAAAAAGGTATTCCAAGTGAAAAGTGTTATTCTAGTTTGAAATAACTTTGAAGGATTGGATGCTTAAAATTTTTAATGAATTAAAATCTTTGAATATTAGATGTCACCATGTCTACATCTTTTTGGTGCACTTTTCCATTGATGTCAAAGGAGGAGAGATTTGGAGATTTGGAAGAGTTTTTTTTTAGATTGAAGGAGAGTTTTTTGAATTGGAATTTTTGCACATGTTTCCATCTGATGTAGTACTAGGGTCCACACAATGATTTCTATCATGGCACAAAACAGGATTCTTGACTAATCCCTCAAATACACATAAACTCTTACTTAATGAGGCATGACTTCAAAGGCTCCAACATGTGTTATGGAATCCAAAATCTTTCCCACACATAGGAAAACTCTCAAAAGGTTTAAATCAACCTAGAAAACACTAATTAAACACCCAAAGGGTCAGTAACAATGTCCTAAGGATAAGTACCTCACAATTGCCTCTTAGCCTAGTAACATTCCCTAAAGGAATAGCCATATATAAATTTTGATATAGACCTATTATCCTGACTATAAAATTTTATTTGAGCACCCATTTGGCCACTTTAAAACATATCCTAAAATGGGTTTGGGGTCCTTTGTAACAAGGGGTTCAAATTTGACAAAGATAGTGCCCAATTAGGCCTAATTTAGACTAGGTTCCACAAGGGCTTATTGCTTCAATTAACTCCAAACTCAAATACACTTATCCAATGCTTGAAACAAATTTAAATAGGTCCTTACATGCTTCCAAAACCTTCATAGGTACATTTTTATGTTTTATTCTTCAAACCCCGCCCTTGAGCCACTTTAATGGTTTCCAAAATCATGACAGTCAACCTAGGGCATCACATCATTTGCCCATATCTTCATTCTTAAGACCTGAAACTTGTAGGATATTAAAGAACATAATAGAACAGGATTGAAACCAAGAATTAGGTGATTCCAATAACTAGAAAAAAAATTATACAATTTCAAAGCTCGATGTTTACCATAGTGAGGGTTTGGACAGTTTTTAGAAAATCAAGCATATCTTTCTTAATACCTCATGAAATGACATGAAATAAATTGAAAAATTTAGTATACTCATGTAAATTTCAAATAAACCTAAGAAATGATGGACTTTTACTCCGTACAAGACCATACTCAGCCAAAGAAGACTATCCCAACATGGAAAACAAGCAAAATATGTAATCTTCTTTATTCATTCTTCCTTCCAATCCATCAATATGATTGTACAATGATGGAAATGACTGATTTAAATTATTCCTACCTTCCTCCAACTACCCAAATTCCTAGAACTTACTATTCACCTACTTGAACTTTCATATTCCATATTTTGTCCACTTTGCAACTTATTTTGCAATTTGACAATTTTGTCAACATTTTGCAACTTTTGCTCTTTTTCCCCAAACGACTTAAAAATGACTCAATACCTACTCCAATAGCCTTAACATGGCCTTATGACCCTATTTAAACCCCATCCTTTCATAATTACTTACGAATTCATTATTTTGCCACCTGGGCTACATTGCAACAAATTGCCAGCATTTTGCATTTTATGCCATACTTGGAAAATAGACCCAAAACCATAATATAAACCCCATTACATGTTAAATATGGTCTCTTGGACCTTGATACATAATCAAAACATTAATTTTTTCCCTTAGTACAATATTACCTTATAGAGGCTTAATGGTGCTGAGGTGCTCCTGCGCCAAACTCCCAACCAAAAAGAAATCCAAGTCCACTTGGATTGATGTTATTCAACCTGGAATTCTCCTCCTTACTTCTATTTCCTTCTTGAATCAGCTCCAACTGATCTTCTTTGCCTCTCTTCTTCCTCTTTCTCTCTTCCTTCAAGCAAGATACTTCAGCCTTGATTCTCTCTTCTTGTGTGAACTCTCAGCCTACTGGTACCAAACCATCCTTAAGCAAGTCTCTTTCACCTTGCTTCACTTTCTCTAGCCTCACCTAGGTCCTTTTCACTTTTCCTTAACCTAGTCTCTTGGCCACCAACAACTAGGTTCTCTCTTAACTTGCACAAAAACACACAACCACAAAACCACAAACTCACTAGCCCAGATCTTCTAAGCTCTAATACCAAACTGATTCAATACTAGGGTTCACACAATGATTTCTATTATGGCACGAAACATGATTCTTGACTAATCCCTCAAATACACAAACTCTCACTTAATGAGGCACGACTTCAAAGGCTCCAACATGTGTTATGGACTCCAGAATCTTGCCCACACTTAGGAAAACTCTCAATAGGTTCAAATCAACCTAACAAACACTAATTAAACACCCAAAGGGTAACAATGTCCTAAGGACAAGTAGCTCACAATTGCCTCTTAGCCTAGTAGCATTCCCTAAAGGAACAGTCATATATAAATTTTGATGTAGACCTGATATCTGGACTATAAAAGTATATTTGAGCATCCATTTGGCCACTTTAAAATATATCCTAAAATGGGTTGTGAGTCCTTTGTAACAAGGTGTTCAAATTTGACAAAGACAGTGCCCAATTAGGCCTAATTTAGACTAGGTTCCACAATGGCTTATTGCTCCAATTAAATCCATAGTCAAATACAATTATCCAATACTTGAAACACATTTAAATAGGTCTATACATGCTTCCCAAACCTTCACAGATCCATTTCCATTCTTTATTCTCAAAACCCCACCCTTGAGCCACTTTAATGGTTTCCAAAATCATGACAATCAACCTAGGGCATCACATCATTTTCCCATATCTTCATTCTTAATACCTTCCACCTATAGGACCTTAAATAACATACTATAATAGGCTTGAAAACCAAGAATTAGGTGATTCCAATAACTAGAACAAAACTTACACAATTTCAAAGCTCGGTGTTTACTATAGTGAGGGTTTGGACAACTTTTAGAAAATCAATCATATCTTTCTTAATACCTCATGAAATGACATGAAAAAAATTGTGGAATTTAGCATACTCATATACCTTTCAAATAAGGCTGAGAAATGATGGATTTTCAGTCCGTACAAGACTGTACTCAACCAAAGAAGACTGTCCCAACATGGAAAACAAGTAAAATATGCAATCTTCTTTATTCATTCTTCCTTCCAATCCATCAATCTGATTGTACAAGGGAAATGACTTATTTAAAGTCTTTATACCTTCCTTCAAATACCCAAACACCTAAAACTAACTATTCACCTACTTGACCTTCATATTCCATATTTTGTCCACTTTGCAACTTCTTTTGCAATTTGACAATTTTGTCAATATTTTGCAACTTTTGCTCTTTTTCCCCAAATGACTTAAAAATGACTCAATACCTACTCCAATAGCCTTAACATGGCCTTCTGAACCTGTTTCAACCCCATCCTTGCATAATTACTTTAAATTCATTATTTTTCCACCATGGGCTACATTGCAATAAATTGCCAACATTTTGCATTTTATGCCATGGAAAATAGACCCAAAACCATAATCTAAACCTCATTACATGTTCAAAATGGTACCTTGGACCTTGATACATAATCAAAACATTATTTTTTTCCCTTAGTATAATATTTCCTTACAGAGGCTTAATGGTGTTGAGGTGCTCCTGCACCACCATCCATGTTAAAGGGGGAGATTGTTGGAAGTATGCCCTATATTGCCATTGATGTCACCATATTGGTCTGGTACCTTGTACCGGTGTGTAGATCAAGCTTATCTCATCTGGTATTTTCTCTAGTATTTAGGTCCACATATTCTCTCTAGTAATTAGTATGATCTAAGGTTTTTGGAAAAGGCTTATGATTGTTGGAAGCGGGTATGTATGTATTCTCAGATGTTCATATGATTGGACGGTGCATTGGCATCGACTTTTTTTATTGCATTTGGTATTAGGTTAATCATGGCTGACCTAATAGATCAACATGAATCAAGGATTATATGTGAGACCTAGCCTTGGTCCCACTTGACATAATATTGCATGACATAGGTGAATTACTTTTGGAAATGTGTTATATGGGCCGACAAGCTATCATTTTGCAAATATGAATTGCATCCAATTAGGCCGACCTAATTGATGAATGCAGATATATCAAGTATATATGCAAGATGGTTTGAATATGGATTGAGATAAGAATTGAGTAAGAAGTATGCGAAAAGGTGTGTGTGTATGGTAAGAAAAGTATGTGAATAGGAGTTTAAATTTTGGTCTATTAGCATGTGAGCGAATACTCTGAGCATCAAGGAATTGAATCTACACATGTGGTGTAACTTCTTAGTTCAACTCTAGCGGTTAGCCATTTTTTTTTACATATTTCTGTAGGCAGTGAGCCTCCATGTTTGGACAATGAGTCCTTGTAAGTAGTGAGCTTTTTGTATCTGGCAGTGAGCCTCCTTGTAATAGGTATTGAAATAACTATATATATTGTGAGCTAATCCTCACTGTGGTTTTTCCCTCATTGGGTTTTCCACATAAAATATGGTGTTCTTGTGTTGTGGAATCTCATGTTTTGTTATTTCTCTTATTTGTTCTATGTTGCAACAAAATTAGAAGCATTTGTTCAATAATTTTGTGTGGATATTGATTCACCCCCCCTCTTAGTATCCAGTTTATTCAACAAAGTGTGGGTCATTGAAGGAGTGCATGGGTGTCGAGTTTTCTATTGCAAAGGATATCGATGTTTTATCCCAGGTGAGTTTGTCTTTTGTGTGAGCTCTATTTTATTTCATGCTTGAGTTTGTCTAGGAGTTCTACATTTCTGGGGCTTGTTGAAATTGACTAGGTTTGAGGGTGTGCTTTCCTGCAGTTTTAATTTAGGACTTAAGGTTGATTGTCTTCACTCAATTTAGATTTGGTATAGCTTTTACCCTGTTTTTTGTAAAATAGGTAAGTTGGGTGAGTCAGTTCAGCTAACTAGGAGGTCTAGATGACTCAGTGTGTTTGAGTGTCATGAGGATATGTTTGTGGATGAGCAAGAAGTCCCTGTGACTTCTATGGCTCCAAAGGGTAAAAAGAAGGCCCGCCATCAAAGGAAGAAAACAATTGTCCAAAGTACTTGCAATTTGAGAAATAGGACCATTTCAAAAGAAATGGTCAAGTTTAAAGGCAAGGAGTTGGATGAGCCTACAAGGAAGGCCAAGAAAAGGAACAAGAGTCATAAGACTTCCCTAGGAGAATATAATTCTCCCATCGTTCTCTTTGATAGCCCTTCAAATGATAGAGGTGAAATTGACTCGGGGTACAACCATTATCTTCTCTCTCTGGTACCGTATGATAACTCTAACGAGGATGTGGTGATGGTTCCTTTGGTTGCATCATGAAAAATGGGTGGTTGAGCTTACTCTGATGTTGACGACTCAGAGTAGTGTCTCCTCCTTGTTTTTATTTTCAATGACACCATTTCCACTTCATCAAGATTGTTCCCTTCAACATGTTTGTGATTTTAGTCTTTTAATCTTCCATGTTGATGTGGATGTCTTCTAGTGGATATGATTTTTCCAGGAAGTGTGTAGGTTTTTTCCTCTATTTTTGGTGAAGAATATTTTTGCTCGACATGGATGCTACAACAATGACTAACGCTACCTTATGGGTGATGTGGCTACTTTCCTTCGACAAATTTTGGAGAATTTTTTATTTTTCTTCTCCCTATTAGGAAAATGATTACATATAACTGTATGGGGGAATATCTCAAATATGGTTGAAATTGGTTTTGAAAGGAAATGTGCAATGTAATTGTAATTCAGTCGGATGCTTGTCTCTCCCTTGTTTTATAAAAGGGATTTTAGGGCTGATTACATAGGTTCAAGTTTTTTGTCTCAGAATGGTTTAGGTGAGCATGCTAAGCTCATAAGGAAGCATAAATGTAAATAGGTAGATTGATGAATATACTAAGAACATGTTTAGGGTATGAGCCATGATGTAATGGTCTTAAATGGTTTTGCAGTAACATCAGTAATAGAAATATTAGTTCTAAAATATATGTTCTCCTATGTAATTTCCTTGCAGATTATGAATGAAATTGTTAATGATATTTTCATTTATCTTTTGTTGTTTAAACTAAATAAATGATTTTATTTATGCTTGAATTCAAAGGATTTATTTAATGCTAAAGTAAGGTCATGGGTTTGTGAGGAAAGGATATAGGATTTGGTAAGAAGCTATGTTTTAGGCATAGTGATTTGAATGCTACAAAGTAGTATAACAATAATCCAAAAATTACTAAGTTGAATTGTTATGGTATTACTGATCAATTACAAAGGTCCCATGGATGAGGCACTGATCCCTTTCATTAGCTTATCTTAGAGTACATTGAGTTAGTAATGCACCTAACCAAAGACTTAGAATAAGAATAAAATCATAAAATATTTCAATTATAATGTCCCAACCTAAAGTGTTGCATTATTCCTTCCAATGTATGATAGCTTATTGAAAGGTCAGCCAAACCTTTGATGAATTTTTCCCATTTGCACTTTGAAGGAATTCATATGTGTATAGAAATGCTCTTGTTTAAGGAATATCACATGAGAATGTTTAGGATTACCCTCCTGGGTCTCACAGAGCTCGAAGTGAAGAAGTAGGGGCCTTAGAATCCTTACTTAGGTGTTGGCCAATCCTTCCCCTTACTAATAATTGAATCCTGGCAGATTCATAGGTGAGGGATGAGATCAAGTTTGGTTCATAAAAAATAACCAACACGCACTATAGGCTCTAAGCAGATGGTGGGTGATGTGGGAAATTCCCATTGAGTATATGTGGGGATTGAGAACCACCAAGCTGAGCACTAGGACACAGTAATTGAATCCCCAGGTATGATAGGTGATACACATGTTTCTATTTTATTTAGTTTTGGGGCATTTGATTCTTTTATAGGCCCTTCTATAATGGAACATAATAGGTTAATGGCATCTAGGTAGGATGATAAGTGGGAGGTTGAGATAGCCTTGAGAGATAAGGTGTCATTAGATTCTGTAGTTCGATATTTTCCTCCATGACTTAGAGGCTTGACTACTTCAGCTAACCTTTACATCACTCTAGTATGCTCCTATGGAGTGATTTTGGGCATGGATTAGCTTGATGAACATCAAGCTAAGGTAGATTGTCATCAGAAGGTGGTTGATTTATTGAACATAGGTTGTCATTAATATCAAAGTATTATAAAAGGTTGTTGATAGTTGTTATCAAAGGGTGTTAGGGCTGTTAAATATGAAAGAGATTGTAGGAGTACTAGAATTGTCAGTTTACTTAATGTTTCAGAAGCATGTTGTTTATTAGTGTGTAGATTGTCTAATAAATCATATCCTATATCAAGTAACATTAATCAAGTTCTATTAAGATGTGACTTCCTTCAAATAGTTTTTGTATTTATTATACCATGTCGGGTATGCAATTAGTATGAGTGTGGTGGTCCAAAAGTCAGTTCAAGGATATCTTTTGGGTACAAAGATTTAAAAATATGGTTTGCATTTCTTTTAGAAATGTATTTTTTCTCTACAGTTTGGAAGGAGAGTATGTCCACACTAGTTCTATCAGTTTCCCGAGTTTCCAAAGGTGAGGCTCAACATGCAAGAATATTGGAGTATCAAAATATTTATCAAGCTATTCAAAGTTCAAGATGTGCGCAATAATGGATAGTAGTGTACAAAACTCAAATATTGTGTGTGGAGTTAGGATAGGACCTAGTTAAGGTTCTTGTGGTGGTGCACAACATCAAGTTATTTTTGTCGAAAGAAATTTTTGTTTGTACTATTGTATTACAAATTTCATGTAATTTTAATTTAGGTCCACCCTATGTGAACCTAGTTTTGTGTGGATCCTTGGCCGACATGGAAGAGTGTTAATGTAATGTCATGTATATATTACAAATGTTTATATGCATATGTGTGAGAGTGTGAGTTGTATGATCAGTTTTATTAGCTATGATCAAGAAAGGAAATTTTGAGTACATAACTATGAAGAAAATAGGGAGAACCAGTATCAAAAGATCATTCTTAGTGTGGAAGAGTGTCAATTGTGAATTTGGTATATATTAGAGTTATATTTCAAATCTACCATTATTTATGTATTCTGGTAGGACAGGTGTTCTACTTGTATTTTTCTAGTAGGGGTTGGTGTCTCTTTTTAGTGGGGATTGTTGTCTCTAGTAGATCGGTGCCTATAGATTCAATAGGGGATTGGTGTCTTTGGTAGGTTTTTGCCTACTTTATGTTGTAATTACACTTATTATATTTCTACATTGTGAGGCTAGATTTGGGTAGTAGATCCAAGAATCTATTCTCACTGTGGTTTTCCCATCTTGTGTTTCCATGTATAAATGGTGTTATCTTGTGTTGTTTTCCTATATGGTTAAGTTATCTTCATGTTGAAAATCTATATAATAGTAACAAAATTTCAAGTTGCATGATCCAGGAAGTAGTGTTGAATTTAAGAATTTTGAATTAAGTAGATCTACTGATTCATCCCCCTCTCAATAGATTATGTTCCCTTCAATTGGTATTAGAGAAAATTTCCTTTGAGGAAGCCTAACAACTTAAGGTAGGTTTGGGATGGCACAAGAGAGTTCTTCTAGAAATAAAGTACCATTATTTGATGGATCCAATTATGCATTTTGGAAATTTAGGATGGAGTCCTATTTGATGGCTTTAGGAATGGATATTTGTATGCCAATTGTAGAATGATATGAGACACCTAAAACATTTACCTCCTATGGATAAAGCTAGAAAGAGGGCTATTGAACTAAATGCTAAGGTAAATAATTCTCTTTTATGTGGACTCACTAATTCTAAATTTGTAAAAGTAATGCAGTGCAAAACAACAAAGGACATATGTAACAAATTTGAAATAATCTATGAAGGTGATGAAAAAGTCAAAGAGGAAACGTTGCAGACTCATAGAGCTCAGTTTGAAGGATTGAAGATGGAAGAAGATGAGAACATTGCTACATTCATTATCAAAGTTGATGAAGTTGTCAATCATATCCAAGGTCTTCATGTAAGTTTAGAAGAGAAGATTGTTTTGAAGAAGGTAATCAGATCTTCCCTAGAAAGTTTGATCCTAAATCTCTACCATTGGAGAAGCATAAGATTTGAATTCTTTAAAGTTGATTTGTATTGCATAGGACATTAACTACATTTGAGATGAGATTTGAAAGTGAAGATTCTATAAGGAAAGAGGTTCCTTTTAGAGTGTCTAAGAAGTAGGTTGATGAAGATTCTAACATTAGATTAGATCTGGAAGAAGCAAATTTTGTCAAGAAGCTACAAATAGGTTTTGATAAGTATAAAGGAAAATTACCTTTCAAGTGTTTCAATTGTGGAGAAGTAGGGAATTTTATGGCTAAGTCTCCCCATAAAAATTATAACAATTTTGAGCAAATAAATAGAAAGAAACCATTTTAGAGAAATTTCAAAGGTCAAAGGAAACATAAAATTTTCTACACTAATGAGGAAGAAGATGGAGATGTATCCGGAGGTGAAAAAGAAAAGGTTATGTTCATGGATTTTGAGATTGCTAATGAAGATATTGAAATGAATTTTGGAAATAATGTAGAAGAGGTAAATTTTATAGAAGAATTGAAATGTGTTGGAAAAGAAATCAAGAGAGTGAAGAAAAAAATTGTTGAAGAAGTGAGAGCTAAAGAATATGTATCTAAGGAATTGAAGAATGCAGAAAAATTAATTATTGAACTGAAGAAATAGGCAGAATAAGAAAAAATAATTGAAGAAATTATGATAGAAAAGCTACTATCAAGAGGCAAAGATTGTGAGAAGCTTGAAGTAGAAATTGTGATAGTAAGAAAAGAGATTGAGAAGGTAAACTAGTAGTTGCAGTTGAAGTTTACTAAGAGTACTAAAACTCTAGATCAAATTTTGTAAAGTCAAAAAGCTTTGCATGGAAAACCCGAAATAGGATTTTATGATCAAAAGAATAAGGTGACAGAGCAATCCAAGAAGACTACTAAGGAAATTCTAAAAGTTACAAGCTATATAAGTTCAAGATCTAAAAGAACCATGGAAATTGATGAAAGTATGAGATACAATGATGGATTTATTCAAGTGTAGAACAAAAGAAGAAGATCTAGAAGACATGGATACACTACCAGGAAATTTTTTCCTTTCTCTAGTTATTGTTTTAATTGCAATAATTTTGTTCATAAGGTTTTTGACTGTAGAAGAGCTCTGATAATGAGAAATAATTTTGTCAGTAACAATGAATTTGCACCTATGTACAAATTTAGTATCATTTTTTTCAAATGCAACAACTTTGGACATATTCCAAGGAACTATAGAAGCAATTTTTTGAGTCCTCCCTTGCTGGAAAGTGGGAGAAAAGAATAAAAAACTAGAATCCATGTATCAGGAAAGGTTTAGAAGAAGGTTTTTCAAGAGAAGAAGTCTGAAAAATCAATGATTGCTTAAACTACACTACATGCTCAAAAGGAGAAGAACATGTGGATTATTGATAGTGGTTACTCTAGCCATATGGCTGGAGACAAGAGTAAGTTCATGAATTTCAAGAAATTTGAAGGTGGTTGAATGACTCTTGGAAATAATTCAACTTCCAAAATCTTTGGTAAGGGTACTTTAAGTCTTGATGGTGGTAAAAAAAGATACATGATGTTTTATATGTTGAAGGTTTAAAGCATAATTTGTTAAGTGTCAGTTAGATGTGTGACAAAGGCTACAATATATCTTTTAGTGTTGTAGGTTGTGAAATTAGGGAATCAAGTACTAGTGAATTGATTGCAGAAGGATGTAGGAGTGGAATTGACATTTATCATCTTAATGAATTGAATGGACAGAGTTGTCTCACTACATAGAAATATGAAAGTTGGCTTTGGCACAAAAGGCTAGGACATGAATTTTAATGATATTGTGAAGATTATATCAAAAGGTCTAGTTTGGGATATGTTGGATATTAAGAAGCCTCAATCAATCAATTGCAAGACATGTCATAAAGGGAAGTAGACAAGAAGTAAATATCCTACTAAGGATTATTCCACATCAAAACCATTAGATATATTTCATACATATCTATGCAGACCAATGAGGACTAAGATTCCATAAGGAGATATGTATTTTATGATGTTGATTGATGATTATACTAGGATGACTTGGATAAATTTTTTGAAAGAGAATTCAAAAGATTTTGAAAAGTTTAAGGTATTCAAGGATTTGGTAGAAAATGAAACCAGAAGCACAATCAAAGTTTTGAGATCAAATAGAGGTGGAGAATTTATGGTTGAGAAGTATGACATATTTTGTGAAGAGAATTAGATTGAAAGGTAATTCTATGATCCTAGAACTCCACAACAAAATGGAGTTGCAAAGAGAAAGAATCAAACTGTATAAGAGATGACAAGAACTATGTTATATCAAGCAAATTTATTGGATATGTACTAGAGAGAAGCTACAAAGACTGATGTATAGGTGATAAAGACAATGGGTTCAAATCCGAAAGGAACTTGGAAGGTTAGGTGAGTAAGTAAACTTTTATTTACTATCAAAGATAAAACCTAAGTTATACAAAGAAACAAGCAAAGAACAAGGATGTATAGAAGCTATGGATGAAGAAATAAATTATATAATGAAGAATGAAACTTGGGAACTTGTCCCAAGACCTAAAGACAAGCATGTGATTGGAACAAAGTGGGTTTTCAGAAACAAGATAACTAAAGAAGGTGAAGTGATCTAGAACAATGAAAGAATTTTATGTAAAGGGTATGCTCGAGTTGAAGTCATAGATTTTGAAGAGAACTTCGCTTCGATAGTAAGACTGGAGGCAATCAGAATTTTTTAGCTCTTTCAATATTCAAGAATTTTAATGTGTACCGGATGGATGTGAAATCAACATTCTTGAATAGGAATCTAGAAGAAGAGGTCTATTTTGAACAACCGAAAGGATTTCAATGTTCTAACAATCTGGATTATGTTTCTAGATTGAAGAAGGATTTGTATGGTCTTAAACAAGCTCCCAGAGCTTGGTATTCAAGGTTGGATGGATACTTGCAACAACAAGGATTTTGAAGAGGAAGTGTAGATAGTAATCTATACATAAAAATAAAAGGAGAACAAATGTTGATAGTTGTGGTTTATGTAGATGACATCATCTTTGGATGTAGTAGTGAAGAAATGTGCAATAATTTTTAGAAGGCAATTTAGAATGAGTTTGAGATGTCTATTTTAGGAGAATTATCTTTCTTTCTTGGGTTGTAGATTGTACAATCAGACAAAGGAATTTTCATCTCACAACAAAAGCACATTAAAGAAATGCTAAGTAAGTTCGAGATGGAAGATTGCAAATTAGTTGCAACACCTATGGTTACTAGGTGTAAGTTAAGTAAAGATGATGAATCTACTATGGAAAATCAAACTTTATACAAGTCTATGATCGACAGTCTATTGTATGTGATAACATCTAGACTATATATTATGATGCAAGAAGTTGGAATGGTTTCCATATTTTATACAACACCTAAAGAGGCTTGTTTTAAAGAAGTAAATAGGATATTCAGGTATTTGAAGGCCACTAAAGATTTTAGATGGTGGCATCCAAATAGTGGCAATTTCACTCTAATTTCATAAACTGATGTAGATTGGGAAGGATGTGTTGATGATCAAAAGATCACAAGTGGTGGTGCATTCTTCCTTGGTTAAAGTTTGGTATCCTGGTTAAGTAAGAAACATGAATCATTCTCCCTATCTACAATAGAAGTAGAATAAATTACTATAGCATCATGATGTACTTAGGTGCTTTGGATGAAACAAAATTTGAAGGAGATGAAGGTTGATTTTGAAGACCCTATCACTATTCTTAGTGATAACACCAATGCAATAAATATTTCAAAGAATCCAATGATGCAGTCAAGAAAAAAATACATTGAAATCATCATTTCTTGAGGGAGAAGGTTGTAGAGAAGGAAGTAATATTGGAATATGTGGATACAAAGGAACAAGTTGTAGATATATTCATGAAGCCACTTCCTAAGGATGCATTTGAGTTTCTCTGATAGAAGTTGGAAGTTGTTGCTCCCTCCTCTTGAATCAAGAGGAAGCATAGGGTGAGGGGGAGCTTGGTATCCCTACTACAAAAAGGGTTGGTGCTCTTGTGGAACAAATTCAGAGGTAGTGAAGGATGGACTCAAGGGGAGTCTATCTAGGGAACGGGTTTTCAAATAGTGTAGTGTACTAGTAAATATGGAAAAGGTTGCAAAAATAGTGCCTCCTCACAAGGGGAGCTAGTGGGTGTCAGCATAGGTATTGTTGACCCTTTTCCATTGATTCCAAAGGGGGCGAAAGTATGCTCAAAAGGTTGAATTTCTAAGAAAGAATAATGATCTCAGAATGTCATATATTTTATAGGGGGATAAAATACTACAACGAACAAATCATTCAAACTTGTTTGGTGGCCCCACTATTATTCTATTTGTCATCAATGACAAAGGGGGAGATTACTAAATATAGGTTTTCATTGATGTTAAAGGATTATCAAAGGTTGCTAACAATTGTTGTCAAAGTGTGTTAGGACTATTAAAGATGAAAGAGATTGTAGGAGTACTTGAATTGTCATTTAACTTAAAGTTCCAAAAGAATGTTGTTTATCAATGTGTAGATTGGCTAATGAATTATATCCTATATCAAGTAGCATGAATCAAGTTTTGTTGAGATGTGACTGCCTTCAAATAGTTGGTGTATTTATTATACCATTTTGGGTATGCAATTAATATGAGTTTAGTGGTCCGAAAGTCAGCTCAAGGATATCTTTTTGGTAGAGAGATTTCTAAATATGGTTGGAATTTCTTTTAGAAATGTATGTCTACACTAGTTCTATTAGTTTCATGAGTTTCCAAAGGTGAGGCTCAACATGCAAGAATCTTGGAGTGTCAAAAGGTTTTTCAAGCTACTTAAAGTTCAAGGCATGTGCATTAATGGCTAGTAGCATGAAAAACTCAAATATTACGTTTGGAGTGAGGATAGGACCTAGTTAAGGTTCTTATGGTGGCATATGACATCAAGTTCTTTTGATGGCAATAAATTTATGTTCAAACCATTATATTACATGTTTCATTTAATTTGAATTTAGGTCGACCTTATGTCATCCTAGTTTTATGTGGATCCCTGGCCAACATGGAAGTGTTAATGTAATGTCATGCATATATTTAAAATGTTCAAATGCATATGTGTGAGAGTGTGAGTTGTATGATTAGTTGTATTAGTTGTGATCATGCAAGACACTTTTGAGTACATAACTATGAAGAAAAGAGGGAGCTTTAGTATCAGAAGTAATTCTCATTGTGGAAGAGTGTCAGTTGTGAATATGGTACATATCAGAGTTATATTTCAAATCCACCATTATTTATGTATTTCGATAGGACTAGTGTTCTACTTGTTGTATTGTTTTGGTAGGGATTGGTGTCTCTTTCTGATGGGGATTATTGTCTCTAGTAGGTTGGTGACTACAAATTCAATAGGGGTTGGTTTCTTCGGTAGGTTGTTTCCTACTTCATTTTGTAATCACACTTATTATATTTCTACATTGTGAGGCTAGATTTGGGTAGTAGATCCAAGAGGAGTATGTTGTATGTTTTATATTTTTTGATTGATGTAAAAATAGAGCACTATTTCTTCCTTATAGTGTTGATAGGTTCATTTAATATGCTAAGTAAAAAGAAATATAATAATAAAGAAGCTAAGGTTGTGTAGAAAATAAAATGCATGATGGTATCTTTGTTGCTCTCTACTTATTCACTTTCTTTTTTGTTGAATCTTCATGATTGTTGTTTAAAATGTGAAGTTACTCATAGTCCTACCATGCCCCACTAGGTTGCTTAGCTAGTAAAAATAGACGCAACACTTATTCATGTTCTTGCATTGGAATAAACTCTAGAAACTTTAGTAATCTATTCCAAACAAAGGAATCGATAAATATATACATATGTAACTTCAATAATATTATTTTTCTTTTTTTTTTTTGTAAAAAATTTATAGAAAAATTTAAATAAAAAATAAAGGTTGGGAGGGTGTGGCCTTCCCTAGCCTTGTGTAGTTGGGGATGGGGAGGTGTAACCCTCCCCCTCTCCTTTGCAAAGGGGAGGAGCCCTTGAGGGAGCCATGACCCACTTTGGGGGCATAGCCTCCCATTGGGCTAGCCACCCCCATTCCTTAGTTGACACTTCAACAAAGGCTCAGCCAAAAGAAAATAAAATGTGACACGATAAAACTATTGAGTATACTAACTAGAAATTGCTACATTCTACTTGGTGCTAGGAAGGTAGGCTAAAATAATATGGCAACACTTTAGTATCTTGTCATCAATGATTGTTACTTGCAATGATCCACAATAAAAATGATATGAAGTGCAGTGATGAAACAAACCATCTCAAGATAAAATAACTATGTTACACGACATTAGAAGCCATGCATAGGTATCTTGGCATGCAGGTTTTTTTAACATTTAATTTTATAGAGACTTGTATTTAATACTAGTCAATCACGATATAAAAGAAAGGATATGAGCATATAGTTTTATATTGCAACTTACTACCAATACCAAAAGTATGCTATGTTATTATTATAGATATGTATAATACTATCTATATTAATATGATAACACCATTATTAATGGTTAATAGTAGTAGTAACATGGACCCTTATGAATGTAATAATAGTGGTGATGTAACACCACCATTTATTTAAGTCTAGTAGTTGGTGTGCCATATTTTATGGTGCTAAGTCGATTTTCTAGGTCTGATTCTCCCTCATGTCAAAATTTGAACATTGTCTTGGGTATTGGAAAAATATTAATGGCAGTAGATATTATTGGTAGTAAATGTTGGGTTGAGTCTTTTACCATTGGGTTTTCAATCTAAATCTACTTCATCATCTCCATCATTATGTCTTCCCCCTAGGTGGCATGATGGGTAATCGTACATGTAGTAGTTAAGATAGTAATTACTAGCGGAAATTGCTTCTCAATATTATAACCATATCAAAACCATTATTAACGAGTAAAAAATAGTGGTAGTAATAGAAGCACTAGTATTAGTAGTGTTTATAACACAAATTCATAAAGTGGGTTGTAATAACATTAATACTAACATAATTAATATTAACATAAATGCGGTTAATATCAATGCACCAGTATTAATATTAATTTTAATGCAAATTAATAGAGTGGATTATAATAATATTAATATCAACATAATTAATATTAGTATAAGTGTAGTTACTATTAATAATATTATTACCACAAATTTATATCATCATAGTATTAATATTAATATTCCCATGAATAATGTTAGCAATATTAATATCGACGTGTCTTAATATTGGATTCACTAATGTAAAATTGTAGACATGTAAAATTGACTTAACACCTATCAACCCATAATGTCTCAAAACATCTTGGAATCAACCCATAATGTCTCAAAATGTCTTAGAATATCTTGGAACATCTCGAAGCATCCCAGGATCATCCCATGACATCAAATAACATCTAAAACCCTAAATTCCTCTATTAATTGAATAATACAACATTATTTAATTAATTCAATTTTTCATCATTTTAGAAAAATTAAATAAATTTCATTTATTTAATAAAATTCCCAAAACCCTAATTCTACTATTAATTTAATAATACAACATTATTTGATTAGTTCATGTTTCATCATTTTGACTAATTAAATAAATTACATTTATTTAACGAAGTCCTAATCCCACCTTATTTCATCTTGATTAATTAAATAACACCATATATTTAATTACGTCACTAAATCACCTTATTCCTCTAAGTTGATCAAATTATTAAATAATAATTTAATTAACACACTTTCCCTCCAAAAATTTGAACAATTAAATCAAACTATTCAAATCAATTATCAAAAATCAAATCAAACTAATGCAACTTTGTTTGCAAAAATCAAACTTGATTTGCATGTTCAACTCCAAAGAGGAATTAATTAATTAAATTAATTAATTCATATTCCTCACCCACTTCTGATTGAGAAAATTACGATTCTTGATTGGGCAATTTAATTTGTTAACTAATCAATCCAAATCGTTAACTGAACAATCTATCATGTTAACTGATCAATCACAATTCCTAACTAAACCATCACATTCCTAACTAAGCCATCAAATTCCTAACTAAGCCATCACAATCTTGACTGATCAATCACATCCTTGACTAGCCAATCTATTTCTTTAATCACCCAAATTGTGCAATCAACTTTGCACAATATTCTCATTTCTAAATCCTCTCAACACATTTTGACCATTAATCTAGATTTTCTCCAACACGATCATGATCATCCATTTCAAATCTCATTTCCTATATAACAAACCTCTCTCCTCACAAAAAAGGATCGTAGAATCAACATACCTTATACAATGAAGTGTTGTCGAGATCATCCTTGAGAGAGCTTCATTCCTTCCTTCGATCAACCAAGCATTCATCCACACTTTGGACATGAACTTTAGAGGCTTCACTATGATAAGAGCAAACCAACATCAAGTGAATACACTCCGCTACGAGATGGTGAAACTATCTTCTGTTTTCATTTCATTTGGTAATCATTAGGTTCCTTATTATGTTTGCAATAGTATAGCTTGATCTCATATGTGTAGGAGTTTTAGATTTTAGATTTGTGCATTTTATTGTAGATTAGATTCCTTTGTCAAATTGAATTCTTGTCATCTTGAATTCAAATCTAACATCCTTTTTCCCCTCACATATTATGGCATGCCCGCTGGAACCAATGGTCCTCAATACTAATGTTTTCATGAGTTAAATTGAAGCTACAGGGCTCCAGAGGGATTCTGAAAGGTGTTCCACGCCACTGCCTAGAAGAAATTCACCCTTGCCAAGCCCAAAAACTTGCCTTTGCTATAAGAAGGTTGCCTTTTCTTTAAGAAGGTCACCTTTGCCATGGGAAGGGAAATTTTTCTGTAAGAAACTTGCATTTTCTTCTGACAGGGGTGAGCTATTGACTGGCAATCAGGACCTTTGTTTACCCTATCTTTAAATGACCATATCTTGGTCATACATAAGTATTTTTCAATGCTTTATTTTTTAAAATGGGGTAGAATTTCATGATCTTTGCAATGGTTTAGGTGGTTTTCAATTTTTATGCATTTAAATTTTGTTGAAATGAACAAGACAACTGAGAGGGGGGTGAATTAGTTGTATCAAATCCTTTACTCATAAACTTAATCTTTTCACCTTAACTTCAATATGTTATTAAGTGTAAACATGAAATGCAAATAATAGAAAGAAAACACCAGAGATGCCAAATTTACATGGAAAAACCAATGAGGGAAAAACCGCGGTGAGGATTAACTCACAATATAGTAGTAATGCAACATCGGATACAAAGGCTCACTTCCAAAGGGCTCACTACCCAAATACAAAGGCTCACTACCCAGATTAAGGGCTCACTTCCTTGAGAAGGACTCACTGTCCAGAAAGGAGGCTCACTACCTATAGAAAATAAACAAAAGAGATAAAATGAAGATCCACCACTAGGGTTCCACACATTCACAACCTGATCAGAAGATTGTAGATGCCCTCAGCTCACTTCTTTCAGGAATCTAACACCTTAAAGTACTGTTGCCTCAATTCACTCTTCCACTCTCTACTTTTCACACTTATTTGTATAATTCACTCACTTGCTTGATTCGTGGATGATGGATGGATGGATATTAAATTCATCACAACTTAATTTATTTTTATACCATCTTCAACTTTGGAAACATTCACCAAGGTCGGCTATACAATTTCAAATTACAAATTCAAACTAGGTCGGATACTCAACATTCCCGTGGTGGATAAAAATGAGAGAGGACCAATTACATATTTAAGTTAGGACCCAAGCAACATCTTGAAGCTCACACATGCTTTCTCAAATCGATGCAAAAGCCAAATGTAACATGTAAACACTAGGTTGGCCAAACCTAATAAAAACACCAATGATCTTTGAAGTACACACATCTCTAGTAAGATAATCACACATGGATTACTCAACACGCTTCACCAGTAATTTTACCATCTCTAAGAACACCTAAGATACATCCGCAAAATTTACAACAAAATTCATTTGCAAAGAACTCTTCACTAGTCCAACAAAACCAACCAACAAAAACACAGGAGCTTTAGAATAGGTCTTCTGGAGTACCAAACCACTAGAAAGTTTGTCAGAACATCAAAACTAATAGAAAGAGTCATCTCCTAGATCCACAAGATCTGAAACCAAATATCAGAGGACTACAAATCCAAAACATTTCTTCTAATCCACAAATAGATAGGTTTGGCAAACCAATTCACACACCAATGTGTAATGCCCCGCCAAGTAACCTTAAAGGAAGTTGCAATTAACGTCTTAAGTGAACCAATTTTTTTTTTATAAAGTGCATTTAACATACACATTCACTTAATAATTAACAACAACCTCTAAGACTACAAGGTTAGGATTACTTAAACCCACACATACATATTACATATAACCATAGCATTATACACTTTATGAAATAAACATCATACATCATAAGAATACCACATAACATAATAAAGTAAGCATCCAAGATACAATCTCACAAACATTATCTTAATCCAATAGTTACATCACTCATTCCCAGAATGAGGCAATAGTACATAAGGTTACAATTACATAATGTCACCTCATAAACATAAGAGGGGTAGATAATTTATACAAAAAGAAATATTACAATGCAAGATAATACAACAAGAACCGCGAGTTGTCCATCTGGATGTCTCGCCACCAAGTACTGTAGATAGATGGGGACCCAATGGTTTTGGTGCATGTTCCACCCAACCAATGTGGTCCCCAAAGGCCCACCCCCCATGCTAGGAGATAGTAACAAAGTAACATGGACAAAGATCTACTACCTCTAACCAAAGGCAGACTCATACTGACTCAAACTGACATAACCAAATAAATGCCATCAAAAGTACAAATCCAATACAATACAAGTATAAATCAAGTACAACATTCACATCACTGACATAGGTCACATTGCTTCCAGACATAATAATAATCAAGTACGTTCACAGAACCATACACATAAAATAATTAACAACAGTTGTCCTAGATAGAGTGTCATCGCAAGGTTTTTCATGAGATCTCCTCTGGGCATTCTTCACAGGCTCCAGAAATCCTGGTGGCCTCAACCGAATCTCGGCACTCATACTCACTCATGCATAATCAACTACATCTCGTAAGGACAAGATAGTTGATCTTGCCATTCCAGGCCTTCTCACTCATCCCAAGTCTAAACAAGTCCTTGTGTCTATGAGTGAGGATTAAATTATCTTGATTAGTGTGAACTGCATCCTAATCATCTAAGTACATTAATTTAATTATCACTTGATTAACTCACTTCTGAAGGTTACCCGATTTACCACTTTAGGCTTCGGCCCCTATCAAAAGCCACTCTTTTATTCGACAACACACACCCAAACAATCCACCAAGGGAAACATAAGTGCATACCAACAAGGCATCGTAACCACTCCAACACAAGGAGGAAACAAATAAAAGAACTCACTCCAAACATCTTGGGGGCAACAACACATAGTCCACTCCTTTCATAGGAGGAAATAAATAAAAGAACTCACTCCAAACATCTTGGAGACAACAACACATAGTCCACTCCTTTCACAGGAGGTACAAAACATCCCCATTCATGGGTAAAACTGAAAAGACGCCATGCACTACCCAAGGGAAAACAACTGGATGGCATAAATATTCAACAACCCTTATCATCTAAGTTCTTCTGGAAGACTTATAATTTAGGACTAACACTAATTCCCAAAACCAATAATACAACTTGACGACATTACAACAAAAGCATTCAAGTCATCAATCAAATCTAATATTTGGATTTTCTAAATCCATACTCATTCAATAGGTAGTGTTGACAAAGTCAAAGACACGATAACTAGATCATCTAAAATAATCATAACCCCTATTTCCCTTTTCATTATTGGAAATCTAAAACAATTAAACTTACTTCCCTTTACTGAATACAGAGAATTAAATCCTTTAAGATAATCATGAGGAAGATACTACTTTTGGATATACTAAATCCATATCTCTTTCATAATCCAATCACAATAATTCAATTAATCTAAATAGAAATTAAAAATAACATAATTGATTGTCTCATCAATAAAACTTCTTAATTTACTTTTAAATCGACACAAATCCATGCAAGTAAACTCTTTCCATTTCCTAACCAAATCTTACGTCTCATTCAATTTTCTATTTAAAACATTCAATCACTTTAATATAATAACATATTGTTTCTCTAACCATTTTCCATATACACTAATCAATTCATTTTTAAATCTCTATTCAATAATATATTGCATGCATCTCATTAAAATAAAATACGATAATAAATTTTACACTTAATATATATATATGCTTCATATTATATAGACACCAAATATATATATTAATAAATGTAATTACATATATTCCTTAATATTCCATTCACAATGACTAGATTACTCTATGGAACTAAATAAAACATAATAAGTATTTTCCTTTTTCAATATAGTTAGTTCCTAAATTTACTTCTAATGCAACCTAACACTATTGCAAACAATCTTTTCAATTTTCTATCCGGAGTTTATGTCTCTTCAACAATCCATTTAAAAACATGCAATTTCATCAATGTATAAAAATATCTTTTAGCTTATCTATTTGACCACGCATTCATATTGTTTCTAATTAAATCTCATTAATTAAAACAAACATTTAAATATAAATATTTCTATAATTTTTCAATATATTTAAATATCTTTTTCCTTATCAATTTTGACTATACATTCAAAACTTATCTTTTAAACTCTTCATGCAAAGTTAAATTACACGCACTTAAATAAAACAAGGTAAATACTGATTGAAAATACTCATGGATATATATATACATCTCAATATATTTTTTTCAATCATATTAACAAAATAAATATTTTTCCTTTTAAATCAAGTAATTACTTCTATTAAAAAATATCTTTCTCTATACATTTTCTACACATACTAATCATTTCTTTTAGAACACTAATAATACCCAATTTCCAAATGACAGAATAAAATAAGATAAAATATTATTTATTCTCTCAAATGGATATATACCTTCAATATACATATACTAAATATAAATTAATATATTTAATCATTAACACATCTTCTATTCTTTACAGAATATCATGTTGTTCAATTCAAAATAAAATATCCCTTATCATCAATTTTCCAAAAAATATATATATTTTTCCAATTAAATCAAATTAATAATTGGACCTTTTACACATGAATTTAAATTCCACAATTAAATTTTAAATTATGCATTCTTTAAATCAAATATTTAACTCCTTCAATTAAACTTTAACATGTCATTTTAAAATAAACAATAATTTCCCATACGTTTATAATTTTAATTCCACTAATCTAATATACAAATTTTATTTAAAATAATATAAATAAATATAATACTTTAATATTATAATAACAATACATAAAATATTAATATTTATAAATATCAATTTATTATTATTTTATTTTCAGAGCAGCCATGGGAAAATAATTTAATAGCAGTCTCATGTTTCAAGCATAATTCAAAAACTACGATCTGGGTATTTGCAATGTTTTGATAGGGATAAGAAAATTTCAAAATTCAAAAACCCTTTAAATTTTCTGACAACCCAGTTTGTGTAAGTGAAGTTATAGGCGACGCAACCAGACCATTTTACCATGAAAAATATAACTATACTACAGATTTTAAAATCCATTTTTTAATAATAAACAGAAGGTTTCATTTTCTAAAAACATTCTAAATGCATTGTTCAATCTCTATGTTTGATTTCAATAACAACAAAATCAATTTCCCCAAATAATGTAAATTTAACTAAGGTTTTCACAACTTTCACTAGCAAAGGCTGTAAATTTATTTAATTCTTTTCTTCTAATATCAAATTTGTTTTCTAAAACAGATTTAACAAACAAATCTTTAATCACTACTATTTAAAAAAAAAAACAATCAAAAACAATAAAACACAAAGAGGAAAACTTGGTACAAGAAGCTACAGGAAGAGATGAATTTCTGATGCAAGCCTCCTCCAAAGATTTCCTGAATTTTCTTCAATCCTCTAATGAATCCAATCCAAAACCCAACAAATGCAAATAATCTTTCTTTCAATCAATTCTACAATCAAAACTTTTTTCAAACCCTTCTTGTGCAAATTTTCCAAAATTTCTTCTCTACTGTAAAATGTATTTTTCTTAAAAACTTCCTCCCTAAAATTAAAACATGTATTATTTATAAATCAAAAATACCTAATACAACCCTAATTCACATTACATGCAAATTAGATATTTCAATTTTAATTTCAATTTCAATTTTTACAACCCTAATTCACATTACATGCAAATTAGATATTTCAATTTCACTTTTCGAAAACCCACTTTCAATTTAAAATGCAATTTCAATTAATAAATTAATTTCCAAAGTTGCAACTAATTTCCCAAATAAACATTTAATTACAATTTCTAATTTAATTCCCACATGTTGCAATTAAATTCCAAATTAATTTTAATTCTTTTATTTCCTTTCATTCTATTGCATCATGTTTAATTAATTAATTTAATTATTTAATAACCAAATTCAACCCCCTTGGGTTAAATTTAATTAATTAAATAAATTAAATATAATTAATTAATTTAAATATAAACTTTTATCCACATTGCATTATTTAAAATAAATAACCATCAACATGATTTAAATGCAATTATTCTAAATATCTATTTTCAAATCAAGAATCCTTCATAAATAAATAACATTAAAGCAAGACATACAATGACTCGACACACACAACTGATGACACACTAAGGCCAAGGTGTAAACTTGACACATGTTACCTAGCTACTATCTCCCGTTCAACTTAACTGTTGGATCGACACACTCAAACCTGTGAAACCAGGTGGAGTCGATGTCATGTACTTACAATCCTGCAACCAAGTAAACAACATCATACAATATATCCAACATATAATACACACCGTGAAGAAGAAATTACAGATTCGTAGGGCGCTCGCAAGCGAATGATGCGAAACCGTCCTCTTCACCAATACACTCATCAAAACTGACACTTCCATCATAATTTCAATAATCTCATAATAACATCTCATGTTAACTCTACAACATCATTAATCCATAATGCATGTGAAACAATAATCAGATAACCACATCCCACAATAATAGTTGTCACTCAATAGTAGCGATCAAAACATCATAACAAAATATATCCAGTATCAAAGTAATCTGCAACCAAACATAGCATAAAGCAAACCGAACAAGAAGCAAAACGGAGGGGTATTACACAATGAACATATCTTCTACTCTTCATCAACTCAGAAGCTGAAAATCAAAATATATTATCCATTAAATATTATGAACACACCTATAGATCCGCATAGGCATAGAATCAACACAAGAGAAATTGGGAGTACTATACCGGAGCACACTCAGAACACACTTCAATACTGCTTTCATTATTTCTTCAAATTTTATCAAAAATACTTGGAAAATACACAACTTACTCAACGTGAACTATGTTGAAATCAATGAAAACACCACCAAACACATCCATACTTGCAAAAATCCCCCCCTTTTTCATTGATGGAAACATATGATGTGAAAAACCATTAACGATAACATACATGATTTTTAGAAGCAACAACCTCCCAAGCATAAAATTTTCACATGATTCTCTCTCCCCCTTTGACATCAATGGAAAAGGAAATTCTTGCCATATAAAGCTCTATTCAATCCCCCTTAGGAATACACCCACATCACATACTGCAACAATGCACTTCTCTACTCCCCCTGAGGAGTAGACCTCAATTATCAGTCCAGAACAAAAGAGTCTGTGAATCTACTGGACTGATGCACCTTCATGTGCAATTAGTTCAAAGAAGGAGGGGAAGTAACCCCTAACTTCCCTTTGAGATAATCAAAAGTATCCTTCGGAAGGGCCTTCATGAATATGTCTACAAATTGTTGTTTGGTAGGTACATATTCAATTCTAACTTCATTTCTTAATACCTTCTCCCTCAAGAAGTGATACTTGATGGATATGTGCTTTGTTCTAGAATGCATCACTAGATTATTTGAGATGTTTATATCACTTGTATTGCCACAAAATGTAGAAGCAGGTTCATCACTTACCACACCTATGTCTATTAAGGTTTGCTTCATCCAAAGTACCTGTGTATAGCAGGATGATGTTGCAATATACTTTGCTTCTATAGTGGATAAAGAAACTAAATCATGTTTCTTGCTCAACCATGAAACTAATCTTCCTCCAAGGAAGAATGCACCAAAATTTGTACTCTTCTAGTCATCTACAAAACCAGCCCAATTTGCATTAGTGTAGTCATTCAATGTGAAATAATTGTCCTTTAAATACCATATTTCATAGTCTAGAGTTCCTTTAAGATATCTGAATATCCTCTTTACAACTGTAATATGTGCTTCCTTCAGTTCTAATTGAAATCTTGCAACTAAACATATTGCATGCATGATATCAGGTCTAGTAGCAGTAAGATACAACAGTCTACCAGTCATGGATTTGTACATGCTCTGATCAAATTTAGCAGATTCATCATCCTTACTTAGCTTACATCTAGTTACCATAGGGGTACAAATCGATTTGGTGTCATTCATTCCAAACTTCTTTAACAATTCCTTAACATACTTGGATTGTGAAATGAATATCCCTTTGTCAGTTTGATTTACTTGAATTCAAAGGAAGAAATTCAATTCACCAATCATAGACATTTCAACTTATTTTTGCATTTTGCATTTCTTTATAAAATATCTTACACATACCTTCATTTCCACCAAAGATGATGGCATCAACATATACCACAACTATCAATATCTTGTCTTTCTCAACCTTGAAGTAAAGATTGTTGTATGTGGACCATTTGCTGAATCCTTGCTTTGTCAAGTATTTATCTAGTCTTGTATACCAAGCTCTAGGAGCTTGCTTTAGTCCATATAATGCCTTCTTTAACTTAAAAACCATGCCCATTTTATCTAACAGTTGAAAACCTTTTGGTTGCTCCATATATACTTCTTCTTTCAGTTCTCCATTTAGAAATGCAGACTTGATATCCATCTGATATACTTTGAAGTCTTTATGAGCTGAAAATGCCAAGAAAATCCGAATGGACTCCATTCTAGCTACATGTGCAAAAGTTTCTTCAAAATCTATTCCTTCAACTTGTGAATATAATTTACATACAAGTATAGCTTTATTTCTTACCACTTCACCATTTTCATTCATCTTGTTTCTAAATACCCATTTTGAACCAATTACATTCTTGTTTGCAAGTCTAGGGACTATTTCCCATGTTTCATTCTTTTTTATCTGTTGTAGTTCCTCTTCCATTTCTCTAATCCAAATTTTATCATTACATGCTTCATTCATAGTCTTAGGTTCTATCTTAGAAAGTAAACACAAGTTTACCTCAACCACTTTACTTCTTGACTTCACTCATTCACTTTTTTCTCAAATTATTTGTTCCTTTGGATGATTTTTCTGAACATATTAATGAGTCTTAGGTGCAGGTTCTGAAGTTTCTTCCTATTCATCACTTTTTTATTTCTTTTCCTTTTCTTCTTCTTGTATTTGTACACAGATTGGATCATCAGGTTCAACTTCAATTATTTCCACTAGTCTACACATAGCTTCATCAACCTTTACATTAGTACTTTCAATTATTTTCCTTGGTCTCTTATTAAAACATCTATAAGCCTTGCTATTATTTGAATATCCAAGGAAAATTCCTTCATCACATCTAGCATCAAAATTTCCAAGATTTTCTTCATCTCTTCTAATATAACATCTACTTCCAAATACCTTAAAGTATTTAACAATAGGAGTCTTACCAATCTGTAACTCATAAGGGGTCTTAGTGTTGTTACCTCTTATCTAAATCTATTAAGAATGTAAACAACAGTATAGATTTCTTCTCTCCAATACACATCAGGAAGATTTGCTTCTTTCATCATAGTTCTAACAGCTTATTGAACAGTTTGGTTCTTTTTTTCCACTACTCCATTATGTTGAGGGTTTCTAGGAGCAAAATAATGTCTTTTTATGCTATTTTCTTCACATAATGAATTGAACTCACTAGAAGTAAACTATCCACCTCTATCAAACCTCAAGTATTTGATTTTTAGGTTTGCCTCATTTTCTACTCTTGCCTTAAATACTTTGAATCTATCAAGAGCCAAAGCCTTTTCTCTAAGAAATGTAACCCATGTCATCCTAGAATAATCATCAATTAAGAGAATGAAGTACCTATCACCATTTAGGCTTCTTGTTCTTGTCGGACCACAAAGGTTTGTGTGGACTAATTCTAGCATTTTGATAGATGATTGATCTTTTTCTTTGAAACTATTTCTTGTTTGTTTTCCCATCTGACAATTTTTATAGATTGAATTTGAAGGCTTTGTGATTCTAGGAAGATCTCTGACAACTTCCCTAGAACTGATCCTAACCAGATTATAAAAATTCACATGTCCCACCCTCTGGTGCCTGAGCCAACTCTCATTAATCTAAGAAACAAAACATTGGCCATCTCCACCTTTAAGTTGATAGATTTTTCCATGGTTTCTTCTTCCAACTGCTACCACAGTTCTGAATTCTTTCCTGATCTCACACATGTTATCTTGAAACACAAGCTTAAAACCTTTGCTAAACATTTTTCCAACACTTAAAATATTATGCCTTAAACCCTTTACATAGTAAACATCATCAGTATTATGTTTTCCATCAAAACTAATTATCCCTTTACCAACAATATTAGCACTAGAGTCATCTCCAAACATGACTATACCTCCATCATACTTCTCAAGTTTAGTAAACTTACTCTTATCTCCAGTCATATGATTTGAACATTCATTGTCAATTACCCAAAAGTATTCATCATGTCTAGCATGAAAAGCAATTACTAGAGTACCTTTTGTTTCATCCTTTTTTATCTCCGGATCAGATTCCTTTGCACATTTCTTTTCCAAGGCTAGAAACAAACATTCATCTTTATCTTCATCAAAGTCAAATTCATCATCAGAAATTCCTACATCTTCTTTGACATAATACAATTTCTTAAACTTCTTATCCTTATTATCTTTGTAATTGTTATTACCATCCTTATTCTTCTTTTGTGTAGCTCTATTAGGACATCTTGATGCATAATGACCAATATTTCTACAACTGAAACACTTAAATGGTAACTTACCTTTGTATTTACCAGTACCTTTCTTTAATCTTCTTGTGAAATTTTCTTCCAGATCTTCTATATCATCATCATCCGGATCATCTTCTAACTTTATTTGTTTAAAGGTTGTTTTAGTCTTCTCCTTATCTCTTGTAAATTTTCTCATCTCAAATGCAGTCAGGACACCAAATAGACGCTCCTTAGTAAATGTCTTTGGATCATATTGTTCTTCAAGTGCAAATACTTTATCACTGTAATTGTCTAGTAAGGTCATCAAGATCTTCTCAATTATATCTTCAACTGACATTGTACCACAATATTTTATTTTTGTTGCTATAAGTTCAACTCTTTGATAATAACTTGCAATGTCTTCTCCCTCTTCCATTCTCAAGTTCTCAAATTTTTTCTTAGCAGTTAGTTTCCTTGACAACTTTACTCTATCATTCCCTTCATAAATGTCTTTCATCTTTGTCCATACTTCATGAGCAGTAGGTAGAGAAATAACTTGTGTTCTTTCAGTTTTAGATAAAGCACTAAAGATAGCATACCTTGCTCTTTCATTCTCTTCAAAGGTTGCAACCTCGTCAATGGAGGAAGGACCAACTATTGGTATCACATACTTTGTCTCCGCAACTTTCTAGGTGTTCAAATTTAGTGAAATTAGATAACTTCTCATCTTCTCTTTCCAATCAATGTAATCAGATCCATCAAAAATAGGAATCTGCAACTTGTGCACTATCTGATCTACCTCAAGTGGTTAAGCTTTTCACTGAGGAACCTGAGCTCTGATACCAATTGTTGAAATGTGCCACAAGACAAGTGAGAGGGGGGTGAATCAGTTGTATCAAATCCTTTACTTATAAACTTAATATTTTCACCTTTACTTTAATTTGTTATTAAGAGTAAACATGAAATGAAAATAACAAAAAGCAAACACCAGAGACACCAGATTTACGTGGAAAACCCAATGAGGGAAAAACCATGGTGAGGATTAACTCACAATATAGTAGTAATGCAATATCGGATACAAAGGATCACTACCATAGGGCTCACTACCCAGATACAAAGGCTCACTACCTAGATTAAGGGATCACTTCCTTGAGAAGGACTCACTATCTAGAAAGGAGGCTCACTACCTACAAAAAATAGACAAAAGATATAAAATGAAGATCCACCACTAGGGTTCCACACATTCGCAACCTAATCAAAAGATTGTAGATGCCCTCAGCTCACTGCTTTCAGGAATCTAACACCTTAAAGTAATGTTACCTAAATTCACTCTTCCACTCTCTAATTTTTGCACTTGTTTGCACAATTCTCTCACTTTCTTGATTCGTGGATGATGGATGGATGGATATTAAATTCACCACAACTTAATTTTCTTTTATACCATCTTCAACTTTAGAAACATTCACCAAGGTCAGCTATAAAATTTCAAATTACAAATTAAAACTAGGTCAGCTACTCAACATTCCCGCAGTGGATAAGAATGAGAGAGGACCAATTACATATTTAATTTAGGACCCAAGCAACATCTTGAAGCTCGCACATGATTTCTCAAATTGATGCAAAAGCCAAATGTAATGTGTAAACACTAGGTCGGCCAAACCTAATGAAAACACCAATGATCTTTGAAGTACTGACATCTCCAACAAGATAATCACACATGGATAACTCAACATGCTTCACCAATCATTTTACCATCTCTGAGAACACCTCAAATACATCTGTAACATTTACAACAAACTTCATTTGTAGAGAACTCTTCACTAGTCCAACTAGACCAACCAACAAAAACACAAGAGCTCTGAAACAGGTCTTTTGGAGCACCAAATCACTAGAAATTTTGTTAGAACATAGAAACTAATAGAAAGAGTCATCTCCTAGATCCGCAAGATCTGAAACCAAATATCAAAGGACTACGGAGCCAAAACATTTCTCCCAGTTCACACACCAGTGAACATATCTTCTACTCCTCATCAACACAAAAGATGAAACTCAGAATATATTATCCATTGAAGCTTATGAAAACACCTACAGATCCACATAGGCATAAAATCAACACAAGAGAAATGCAGAGTACTATACTGGAGCACACTCAGAACACACTTCAATACTGCTTTCATTATTTCTTCAAATTTTCTCAAAAGCACTTGGAAAATACACAACTTACTCAACCTGAACTATGTTGAAATCAATGAAAACACCACCAAAAAATTCATACTTCAAACAAATTTTTCATTGGTGCGCTTCAAGTTAACTTACCTCACAATTTGGTCTAGGTTGTAGGTTTTTTGATGCTTAATAAATTGTCTAACCCTAACATTTGATTGTGTTGTGTTTGGAAATTTCCTACCATCTCTTGGGAAGATCTTGTAGGATTTATGGCACATTTTTTTTATAAAAACAACTAACACCTTTGTTACATGGTGTAGACATGGAAAAATATCGACATACTTGATCCTGATTGCTAACACTGTTTCATCCTAAATCATATTCTCATCTTATCATCACATTTCATCCCTTAATTGAATAAATCATTATTTATCTGATTAAGTCATTCTCTCCTATTAATTAAATTAATCAATCTGATTTAATTAACCCTATATCTCATTTTCATTAAATAATTCATCTTATTTTATTAAATCCCTAAATTCATCTTATTAAATTAAATAAATTAAACCTTGTTTGATTTAATCTAACATCTTCATCCCTCTTTAATGAAATAAATCAAATCCTTTATTTAATTAAATCTAAATCACATTTCTCATCTTTTGATTTAAATCAACCCATAAATCTAAATCAAATGGTCACATCACCTAATCCTTCATTAAATTAATTAGCCCTTGATTAATTTAATCCTAATCTCCAAAATTCTCTAGATTTTTCCACTTGCACATGGAAATGCATTTAATTGATTTATTAAATCCCTATTTTCTTTCAACTTGGCATCTTTTGAGAATATTCCTCCAAAATTTGAAAATCCCTCCGAATGGATTTTTCCTTCCAACAAGACATTCATTCTTCTTACATGTCCTTGTACATTGAGCCAAGTGGCATTTAATTCATTATTTTTCCCTCTTGCAAGTCATTTCATGAATTTCAAATTCCACCTAATATCATTTATTGTGCACAATCATCAAAATGTGCTCAAGCTTCCTCCATTCACATCTTGACAAGTGGAATTTGGCCATTGGTTGAGGATTAATCCCACATTCATCCATTTTGCCTCTTCTTCTCTCAATCTCATCTATAAATAAGAGGTTTTTCTCCTCATTTGATCATCCACAATTTGAGTAAACTCACTATACTCAATTTCATCCTCAAGCATATTTACTTTCATCCATTTTATCAAGATTTTAGCTAGGTTACGCAGATTTTTTATCATGGAGCACAATTGAATCTTCATCAAAGGACATCACTTATCAACATTGCATCATTGGAGTTGGAAAAGGGCCAATTTATTTCTCTTTTGAGCATTGTATATGAATTTCATGGGGAATCTTAGTTCTAACTTGCATATGAATCTAGTATTGTGTTTATTTCTTATGTTTATGCAAGTATAGGATTGGGGTTCACACAGGGAAGATGATCAGTCCAAGATTTTTTGATCTACAAACTTTTTTTTTATTAACTTAGGAAAAAAAATCATTTGGTACACTACAATGAACAACAAAAAACTCACATCTAATTTTGGTGTTGTTAAAATAAACTAATTTTAAAGCCTTCTAAGTTAGGAAATTTCGTTTGGTGCTTTAAAATGAACAAACAAAAAACTCACATTTAGTTTTGGTGCTATTAAAAATTGAAAAAAAAATTAAGCTTTTCTAAGTTAGGAACTTTCATTTGGTGCATTAAAAATGAACAAAAAACTCACATTTGATTTTGGTGTTGTTAAAATGAACCAACTTTAAGCTTTCTAAGTTAGAAACTTTTGTTTGGTGCTCATAAAAAGAAAAAAAACACTTCAATTTTGGGCTCTAAAAGTTGAACACATTTCATGTTTTCATAAGTAGGAACCTTCAAATTTTTGTGCATAAAAAAAGGGGTGAAAAATATTTTCCATTTTGTTGACGCACACATGTTTTATATTTGTTGACCAAGATAGGACTAGGACCACTTTTCTTAGAAACACTTCTATTGGAGCTCATAAAAATGAACAAATATTTCTTTGGGATTTTTCACCATTGCTATCTTAACTGCTTGATGTCCTGAACACTTCGTATTGGTGCAAATTAAAATGAAATTCATTTTTCTTCACCCTCAATTTTTTGGGGATAACATCACTCGAGGTGTTTAAAATTAATCAATTTGCAATGAAGTGTTTTATGTGCATACAGTGATTGGCAAGCTAAAGTTTTTTGTTTTCTCCCCTCGTACCTTTTGGCAATCTTGGGTGAGAAAAAAAACATTTTTGAGATTTGCATTTTATTTTCCAAGTTTTACCTTAGAGAGGGGGCTTGCTTTGAGACACATCCCACGTTGGAGAACTCATTGCAAGGTCTCGAAGCACATTTATTTGTGGGCTATATTAAAGGTTGTGAAATCATAAGAAAGTAGATTCATGTCATGATGACAATAGACTACACCTAATCCCATACCTTAAGTGGAATGAGAATAGTTAAAGAGCCTTAAGTGGCTAGCAGGTCAGTGTAAGATTTTTGTGTTCACAGTTATCACTAAGAACCAATTTTTTTAGCTCGGCCACCCTATTATCCAAAAAAATTCTCTAATAGTGGTGCATCATAATTTACTTTTGAGAAGTTACTTTCCATGTTTGACTACAGGCCTGCACCATAAGTTGCATGTAAAATCATCTCTTTGAAGCCTAAGGCAGGCCTACCTAAGAGAATGGTGTTTATCCCATAGGGTTGTAATTATTGGTTTATGTTAAACTTGGCCCATTACATTAAAAGCAATTTGACATCAAATTCTATGATTAGTTTAAGAAAAAGAACACATTCAAAACAAACATTGAATGAGATGGTTGAACCACAAACCTTTTGATTTAGTGCATACTTGTGAAAAAAGCCTTATGTTTGCACCCTTTTGAAAGGATCTTTCCTTAAAGGTTTCTGAACATTCTAGATTTGATTTTAGGGTACATTAATCAAAGTAAATATTTGGTAACTATGGCTTGGGTTTTGTGATTTCACAATCTAAGTTATAGACATGAAGTCACATAATTCCATGCTTGTTGAGTCAGTCCAAGTGTTGTCTTATCACTTGCCATCAAACATAGAGAAAAAGTTGAGAGAAAGTTGTTTATAGGATCATTGTTTGAACCAAAACACATTGGAAAGATAGAAGGTAAAATAGTCTCACATCCATTATTTTCATCCTACCTATTTGAAATAAAAATAAAATAAACCATTAAGGTCATTAATCCACCCAGACATCCATGATATCAATAGTTACTTGGGACTCGCAGATAGTACAAGTAAGATTTCCCCCAACATATCCTCTAGACAAGGAAATGGAATATAGACCTTAGTTCTTCAACATTTTGATTTCCAAGAAGTAGTATCAATTTAGAACAACACTCAAACCCTAGGATCTTGAGCTTTATAGCAACCATCCCATAACACCATCAAAATTTATTACCATCTGGTGACCAACTACCCCAATTTAGCAACCAGATCTTATAGCACCGATCCTTCAACGTAGTCTCACATATATCGAAGGTGAACAAACTGGCATCATAAGCAACTTGAGAACCTTCATTTTTTAGAAGAATGAAACACCCCACCAATTTCTAACTGCATCAATTATCCTAGATGAAGAGGAAGAAAAATCTGACATAGCAACAAAGAGACTCGTATTACCACCACCCGCGTGGAAATAAATATCCACTTCATGATCTCACGCAAGGTCAAGATCCCTAAGGTAAAGTCTACAAGTCATCATTTCAGACTTAGGCATCTTAGTCCAAAAGCTCTCAAGAAACACCTTTGGCCACTTCACGAAACCATAACTAGGTTCGTATATAACATTTACAAACGATCTTCCATAAACAATTTGAACTTGTATTCCTTCTACTATTGTCAGAATCTAGATTCGTTCCAACAGTTCCAATATCTTATATAATCTATAGGGAAAAATCAGGTCTTTAGAATTTGAGTCAACTAGAGAGTACACCACTCTCCCACAGGAGGCCCAAGTTGTTTATGACAACCATGAGATCACAACACGAGAAAAAAATGGAATCCAACAAAAATACCACCAGTATCCCACTGAAAAATTCCATGAACGATGAGATTATCCCATGGGGCTATAGGCCAAGTGACCTTAAAAATCCCCAGAAGGGAACAACATACAAAGACACTTTCACTAAGGAAGAAATAAGTCGCAAATAGAAGGAGTTAATGGAACAAAGTAACCAGGATCCCAACAAAGTAGTTATAGAGGAGGTAAGTGGTGAAGAAGAGATACACGAGGAAGAATTATTTGAACATTCTAACAACCCCAAGGTTCTCAAACTAATAGATAGGTTGTTAAGAAAGGACCCAAACTCCTATTTCTTCAATTTAGCACAAAGTGGTGCTAAATTACCCGTGGACTTCAATGTAGAATCTCTTAAAGACACCAATCTTATTCCCTTAGGGGACAAATCGATTATGAGACAAATAACCCAACCTCCAAAGATGTCGAATATGCCACCCGTGTTCTCACAAAACAACGATCAACCCAAAGAGAACCCCTTGTTCAAGAAACCAACTAAGATTGAACAAGCAGGAGTAGCACAAATGTACCTAGGGGGGTCATCTCAATATGAACCTCAAAATAATAATCCACCTGTTGGGAAATATATACCTTAGAACACATCAAGCGTTGACCCTTCCCAGAACAATCAGTACCATCAACAGGGTAAAGCACAATCCCCCTCTAAATAATTAGTACCATCAACAAGGTGGAACAAATAGTCCCCCTCTAAAAATTCAATACCTTTAACAGGGTGGACCAGAAGGTCCCGTTTCGGACCAACAATACTATCAACAAGGTGTCCCTCCAACGCATCATTAGGGTAGCCTTCATTTTAGTCCTACCCAACAAGGTGTGCCATAGATCACCCTCAATCAATCATCCCAACAACAAGGTCCTGCCAATGCATCATTAGGGTAACCTTCAATTTAGTCCTATCTAGCAAGGTGTGCCACATAGCGCTCTCAATCAGTCATCCCAACAACAAGTTGTCCCACTAGCGTATCATCAGGGTAACCTTCATTTTAGTCCTACCTAGCAGGGTGTGCCACAGAGTGCCCTAATTCAGTCATCCCAACAACAAGGTATCCCACCAACACATCACTAGGGTAACCTTCAATTTTGTCCAACCTAGCAAGGTGTTCCACAGAGTGCCCTTCTTCAGTCATCCTATCAACAAGGTAACCCACAAACACATCACTAGGGAAGCCTTTCGTATGTTCCACCCCAACAACAAGGAGTTAACCCTCCTTATACAAAACAAGTAATTAACTCTCCTTACATCCCATATGGCTATCAAGGTCCTATACCTTCACAATACTTGATCTATGACCAAATCCTGGTAGGACAACAAGGTTATCACATGCATCCTTCACAAACACATGTACCCAAAACAGAGATGGAACTAAGGCTAGATGTTGTCACCTAACAAATAATAGATATGCAGATAGGAAAATAGAAGAAGACCTACACTTTGCAAAAAATTTGTCTGTTCCCATTCGATCGTTCCATCATAGCACTACCCTTTCCAAAAAACTTTAAGATACCTAGATTTGAAAGAAAGTACAAAGGAGTAGGACATCCAGTAGAACATGTATGATACTTCTCAATATCATATATGGAGGTATAAAACAATGATGCTTATCTCATGAGGCTCTTTCCACACAGCCTTACAGGTCATGCTATGGAGTAGTTCACCCATCTACAACCCAAAATCAGAACTTTTGATGAACTATCTAGCAAATTTATAACCCACTTCTCATTTAATATAGAACAAGATGTAACCATCACAATTCTTTCCATAATCAAATAGAACCCAAGATATTCCTTCACCTCCTACCTACAGAGATGGAGACACAAAGTGAGTCGATGCAAATGGCCCATTCCAGACAAGGATTTGGTGGATATTTTCATCACAAATGTCCTGCCCGAAATAAAGTACCAGCTCACTATGCTATTTCCTATAGAATTTGAAGAAAAAATTTAAAAGGGATTACATATTGAGAGAGCCCTCATAGCAAGAGGAACCTTAAAGAAAAACAACTCAAAAGATAGTCCCTCTAGTTCAAATGAGAAACCCGAAATTTGGGATAAAAATAAGAACGTTACAAATGATGGAGTGGTAGATGCTAGAGCAATATGGAACACAGAACACAAATAAGAACAAACCACATGTGGAACAAACAAGCTATGGTCCCAACAACACACAAAGCAACCAAATTAACTATCCCAAGAACAATTAAGTTTTAAACCAACAAAAAAATCAGGGAGGGCAACAGAGGCAATACAATCAACTTAAGAGGTAATTTACTATATTAGGTGAGTCACTTGAAATAGTTATGTGCAAACTAGTACAACAAAACCTCATTAAAACAAATGATCACCCAAATTATGAGGAACCTAGCTTTAAGACACCATGGTACAATGAAAAGGACATGTGATTTCCATATGATCAAAGGACATATGACTAACAATTGCATTTGCCTCAAACACATCATTCAAGACTTAATAGACAAAGGGGAAGTAGACGTTGATCATCGGCCCAAAAACAAGGACCTCCAAATATACTCAAATCTGATCCCAAACCAAGCTAAGAGGAACAATAAAGGAAAGGGACAAGAGTGCCATAATTCTAATTACACATACGGTGACATAGTTTTAGGAACCCTCTCACAATTTGATGACAATAGGGAAAACATAGTAACAATACGAGGAGGAGACAACAACTGAAATGTAACTACCCATTGTAGAAGAGTTACAATACAAGGAGCACCTCCCAAACCCACAATCAATTCACCAAGTGACTACAAACTTGTGGAACAATTAAAGAAGACACCCGCTCTCATCTCAATCTTAGAATTATTAAAATTATCACCCGCACATAGGGAGACATTGGAAAAATCTTTGGAAATGTCAATCCCTAATGACCTCAATCCCAGCCAGTTCCAAGCCATGGTTGGAAAAATTACTACAAGTAATCACTTAGTCTTTTTAGAGAAATATTTACCACAAAGAACATTTCATAATCAAGCTTTATACATAGAGGTTGGTGTTCATAAGACCATGGTCAAAAGAGTATTGATAGATAATGGTGCAAGTTTAAACATCTATACCTTAAAATTCATAAACAAGCTAGGGTATTTTGATGATGTGATTGACAAAGGAAAGAGTATCACCATAAGGAATTATGATGACTTAGAGAGAAATTCTAAAGGGACAGTCAGGTTGTCGGTGCAGATAGGACCAGTAATAACAAAAACTACTTTTCAAGTACTAGATCTTGAGTTACCACACAACCTACTCCTGAGACGCCCTTGGATCCATGCATTACAAGCAGTCCCTTCCACTTTCCATCAATGCCTAAAGTTTCCCCATGAAGGAAAGGAAGTAACACTATATGTTGATCCTGAACTTTTCCATTTTTGTGCAAAGTTGGAGGAAAAATACAATAAAATCCAACATTTGCCTAGCAATGATATAGCCTTACACTCCTTTTCTTATGTTGACCCTTTCATGCTTCCATCAACGTCCACCAAAAACACATCGAGTGAGCAACTGAAAGTAGAAGCCAAGATTCAAGTACTTGACAAAGGTAATGGGAACTACCATTTTAACCAAGCATTCTGCATTGACATGCTTCCACCAACACCTAGAGTGTATGGAGATCCAAAAGAGATCAAGATAGTAAAAATGATAGTAAAACCCACTATCTTTACTAGATGGGGAGACATGAAATATGAACAAATATTTGAGGAGGACCTTGCATCTATGATCTACAAGGAGGACCAAAAAGAACCACAAAAGACACGGCTCATTTTAATTGATCCTAACACTAGAGGGTATCAATTAGTCAAACGAATGGGATACAATGGAATAGGTGGCCTCAAGCTACACAAACAAGGCTGATCAAAGCCTATCATAGTGCAACAAAGATAGAAGAATATGGGGCTAGGTTATAAACCAAAAGACATGGTCATTCCAAAAACCAGACAAACCTCTTGGAAGAAATGAGAAACTTCTACTAGCGTTAAGGCACTATATATTTACCATGTCATGGACAACAAATTACCCATTGAAGAATTCTTCAACAACTTTAGAAATCATAGGTTCCCTCTCCAGTACATGGAAACCATTCCCAACATCTATTACCATTTTGAAACAAACTCTAATGAATATGAATGGGATTCTCCTTCCTTCATCATAGGATATTATTCCCCTAACTCTAGTAATGATGACCTAGATACCCGGTGGAAAAAGACACTAGAGCCATATTAACCCTTTCACCTACTTCAATAAGCATTGCATACCAAGATGATAGTCTCCCACTCTATCACCTATTTTGGATCAATTCTAGAACGATGAGGCCATCGCAGAGTTCATGGGACTTCGAACGGACATACCAACAGGAGATCACAAAGCAGGGTTCATCATGGAACTATAACAAGAGGAATACTTTGGTGGAGAGATTGAATCTTCCAACCACAAAAATGAAAGAAAAAACATAAAGATACGATCCCTTAGAGAAAACCACACTATGGCTCTATTGGATCTAGAAAAGAGAAAAATAAAGGACACATCTGAAGGTGAAAACCTCCTAGAGGCACCTTAGGATGGAGGATTCAATCTCCCTATATCAAAATATCAAGAAAGATCAACACTCCTTGTAGAAGAAACAAAATCCATAAATGTTGGTACAACAAAGGACCCAAAGATAATATACCATGCAGCATCACTTGATCGTGAGGAGAAATCAAATTTCACAACGTTCATCAATGAGAGAAAGGTAAAACTTTCCTAGACCTATACTGACATGCCTAGACTAGATCTGAAATTAGTGGTACATCATCTAGTTTTCATCCCTGAAGCAAATCCTATCAAGTAGAAACTCAAAAAAATGCATCCCTACATAGCATTACTGGTAAAGGTAAAACTAAAGAAGCTACTAGATGTGGGTTTCATTAGACCCATCAACTATCCACAATGGATATCAAATCTAGTACCAGTGTCCAAACCCACTAGGGGAATAAGGATATGTACAAACTTCAATGACTTGAACAAGGATTGTCCAAAATATGACTTTCCATTACTAAGCATTGACATGATTGTAGATCTAACAATAGGGCATGATATGTTGTCCTTAATGGATAATTTCTCTAGATATAACCAGATAAAAATCTCTCCAAATGACCAACACAAAACAACATTCACTTGTGCTTGGGGAACTTTCTGTTGGAATGTAATGCCTTTTGGTTTGAAGAATGAAGGAGCAACCTATCAAAGAGTGATGAAAACCATACTCCATGACATGCTACACACAATCATGGAGGACTATGTGGATGACATTCTAGCAAAGTCAATCAAAAGGGCAGATCACTTGACAAACCTAGCAAGGGTATTTGATCAATTGGAATAGTACAATTTGAGACTCAACTGTAAGAAATGTGTGTTCGAAGTAGCATCTAGAAATCTATTAGGGTACATAGTGTCAAGAAGAATGATACAGGTGGATCCTACCAAGGTAAAATCTATACTAGAGATGCCTCTACCAAAGACACTCAAATAGTTGATGATCCTACAAGGGAAGCTGCAATCAATCAGGGGATTTATCACACTAGTAGATAAATGCCACCCTTTCACTCATCTCCTACACAAGGAAATCACCTTCAAATGGGATGGGAGATGTGACCAAGAATATCATCAATTCAAGGAGTATCTACTTACTCCTCTTGTACTGATGCCACCAATTCCAAAAAAGGAGATGATACTTTATTTGTCTACCACAAAAGCAGCATTGGGAGCTCTCTTGGAATAGCTAGATGATAACAATAAAGAAAGGGCAGTCTACTATATTAGTAGAACACTGGTGGGCTATGAATTGAACTATTCACCCATTGAAAGAGCCTATCTATTAGTCGTGTTTTCAACATAAAAACTAAGACATTATATCTTAAATAGAAAAGTGAAATTGATTTCAAAGGTGGACCCACTCAAATATTCACTAGAAAAAGCAGCCTTAGTAGGGTGAATAGACAAATGGGTGATGATCCTAAGTAAATTTGATATAGAATACATAGATAGGGGAGTTATAAAGGGACAAGTCATAGCATACCAATTGGTCGAAGCACCCATAGATGATCATAAACCTTTCACAGTGGATTTTCCAGATGAGAGTATCATGATGATAGAACAAATAGGGCAATGGAATCTATACTTTGATGGGTTCCATACTCAACATGGTTCCAGAGTAGGTATTTTATTTTTCACACCACAGGGAGATAGTATACCCAAGGCCTACAGGATTACATTCCCCTACATAAATAACATCTTAGAGTATGAAGCTCTTATCATGGGGCTCAAAATGGCGATCGAATGGAGAATAAATGAGCTACATGTCTTTGGAGACTCTCAGCTAGTTATCAGACAGGTGAATGATGAATACCAAACAAAAGATGAAAAATTTATACCATACAAAAGGATGGTGGATAGCTTCAAGGATTACTTCATCAAAATAACCTTTGAACAAGTTCCTCAGACTAATAATAGAGCGATTGATGCAATGGTAACAATAGGCTCGTTGCTTGATATTCCTTAGAATGTGCCTAAATATGAATTCCTCATGGAACAACTACTGGTGCCAACATTCAACATCCCAAAATAAAAAATGGTATGTGTTGTTGTTGGTCCTAACTCCCCATGGTACCAAGATACTTTTGACTATATCTAGAATGGTATCACACCACTTTACTTAACAACTACTTAGAACAAAACCTTCACCTGTAGAACCTCTCATTTTATGATAGGAGAAACTCTATACGGTCATAGCCTAGATGGTATGTTACTTCGGTGCCTTAACATAGAAGTAAAAATGACCTTACAAGAGGTTTGCAAAGGTATTTGTGGATCCCACTCTAGTGGACCTAACTTAGTCTAGAAGATACTCAGAGTAGGGTACTATTGGCCTTCCATGGAGCAAGATTGCATTCAACATTCTAGAAGGTGTCGACAATGTCAAAAAAATAGTGATCTAGTTCATGCACCAGCACAAGAGTTGAGACCTATCACAATTCCATGGCCTTTTTCACAATGGGGATTAGACTTGGTAGGTAAAATATCACCTGCTTCATCCAACGGGCATAAATTCATTATCACCACAATAGAATACTTCACTAAATGGATAGAGGCAATTCCATTGACCTATATTATCGACAAATAGATATCAAAATTCATATCTCATTTGTGTTGACAAAGTATGTCTCAAATTTCAGTTTGAAGCCTCAGAAATTCAAGACTTGGCAAAAAAATTGTTTCTTTTAAGCCTTAACCACTTTACTGTGGATGTGTCATCATCCCTTGGCAGTACCACAATGACTATCTAGGTGGTTACCACCTTACTACATGCGGTGAGTTCACTCACCGTGGTGGCGCGGTAAGGATGCTTGCAAACTACGCTGGTGGTTACCGCCTTACTGTGTGCGGTGAGTTCTCTCACCGCGGTGGCGCGGTAAGGCCGCTAGTGGCCTAGCTCGGCAATTATCACCATACCGCAAGCAGTGGTCCCCTCACCGTGGTGTCAGTGGTGGGAACACCTACGGTGGGCTTGGCGGTTACCGCCATACTGCTAGTGGTGGTTCCTCTCACCACAGTGTCCGTGGTGAGATCACCAGCGGTGAGCTCGATGGTTAACGCCATACTGCTGGTGGTGGTTCCTCTCACCATGGTGTTTGTGGTGAGACCACCAACGATGGGCTCAATGGTTACCACCATACCACAGGCGGTGGTTCCTATCACCACGGTGTTCGCAGTGAGACTGCCAGTGGTCGGCTTGGCAGTTACCACCCTACTGCAGGATGGCCTGGTAGCCCCCGTGGTAGCATGGTATGACCGCCAATGGTTTTCTCAATGGCTACCACCACACCATGGGTCGACTCGAACTAGGAAATGGTAGCGCAGGGATGGTGGGTCTAAGCTCGGTGAAGACTTGGGTGATCTCGATTGAGCTCATCGCCATATCAAGAGGTGAGTTGATGAGCTCGGCGGTAGTGCAATAAGAGCTCAGATGAGCTCGGAGCTCGATCAACCAAGTTGGACCAGATTGTCGAAGCAACCAGTGAATGGCAGATGGACACATGGCAGTTTGACAACAGCTTGATTAGCTAAAGGGCAATGTAGTAAAAGTAGTTATTGCATGACTTGTGTGACTGGTAGAATGAACCTGATAATGGAAAGGAATTGAATGCCTGGGTGGCTCGATGCAAAAGAGATCTGCAGATCAGATTGATTATGTGTTTGGGTGATTAGTGCATGAACCTGATGTCTACGATTGGTTGAAACATTGAATGTGATGTATGACTCTGTCAGTCAAATACAATATTTTATGTAAACCAAAAGGTGATGGTTTAAAGGCAAGTCGATGTAATAGATTATGTGATTCTTTTTTTGTATACTTTGAGAGTAAAGTATTGTAATAGTGAAAATAACTTGAAGCTGTTGTGAGTTGATCAGAGAGTAAGGGTTGATATTGTATGTAATTGATTATTACTGTAATACAATTGTTCTTGCTTGGTGCGGTGGGTTTTTTACTTGAAAAGGTTTTCCCACGTAAATATTGTGTCAAATATGTGAATGCTTATTTTCTGTTATCTCTTTCATGCTGCTTTTATTCATCTCAATAATTTTTAGAAGTTATTGGAACCAATTTTTGCTCTTCTCCTCTTTTGTATTAGTGTTAAGGGAATGTATTACACACTGTTGGATCATTAGATCCATCCACGTTTTCCCTTCAAGTGGTATTAGAGCCTGGCCAGTTGTGTTATCCTTGAGAGAAAAGGTCATTTTTTTGTGCTAATACTATTTCAGTGGGAGTCTTGCATTGTTAAAACTTGTTTCTATTTGAGATGGTGAGTACATTAGGTAGAATAGATATTGAAAAGTTTGATGGCAGCAACTTTGAGTTATGGAAACTCAAAATGGAAGAATTGCTGGTGGATAGAGACCTCTGGATAGCAGTGTCTGGAACTATGCCACAAGGTATAACGCAAGGGGATTGGGACCTTGTTGATAGAAAAACAAGAGGTCTAATAAGAATAAGTCTAGCCAATTCTGTACTCCTGAATGCCCATGAGGAGACGTCTCCAGCTTCATTGTGGAAGAAGCTTGGTGATATTTATCAGGGAAAGTCTCTGGTAAATAAGTTATTCTTGAGGAAGAAGTTGTACTCCTTGAAGATGGAAGATGGTGCATCTATTGTAGACAATCTGAACTCATTTAACATGAGTGTTACTCAGCTGGCATATGTAGGTGTAAAGACTGAGGAGGAGGATCGTTGCATGCTCATGTTGTGTTCATTACCTAATAGTTGGGATCATCTTGTGATGGCTATTGGAAGAATGACCACTGCATTCAAAATGGATGGTGTGGTTGCTTTGCTTCTATCTGAAGAAATGTGAAGGAAGTATTTTGAGATGGCCAAAGAGGCTCTTGATATTTGAGGTAGACCAAAAGAGAAAGGCAAGAAGAAGGACAAGAAGTCAAAATCCAAATCTGCAGGGAGATCAAAATCTCCTAGTAAAAATTCCAAGGTGAGATGCTAGAACTGTGGGCAACCTGGTCATATACGGAAGGATTGTAAGGAGAAGAAGAAGAAGAATTCTTCAGATAATGAATCTTCTCAAAGTGATGCATACACCTTCATTGCAGCAACCTTAACAACTCAGGCATCATATGATGTCTAGCTAGTTGACTCAAGTGCATCTTTTCACATGAAATCCCATAGAGAATGGTTCTCCAAGTATGAGAAGTATGATGGTGGAAAGGTGTACCTAGCAAGTGATTCAATGCTGGAGATCATTGGCAGAGGAAGAGTCAAAATTCAGTTTCCTGATGGGAGTCAAAGGAATTGGTGGTGTATTGCATATACCAGGTCTAGCTCGAAATCTTCTTTATGTCAGTAAGTTAAATGATGCTGGTGTAGAAGTTTATTTCTCAAGTAAAGGATGTAAAATGGCTAGAGGTGCAATGGTGTTGGCTAAGGGTGTTCATACTAGCACTCTGTACAAGCTGGATGCACGTCCTGTTCAATGTAACAATGCCTCTTTAGAGTCATGTATACCAGTCCTTGTAGAGAAAGGTGAAGACACTTCTCTAGCTGCAAATGCTTTCGAAGTAAAACTCTTATCTAAGAAGACTATGTTGTGGCATCATAGACTAGATCACATAGGTGAGAAAGGTTTAAAAACTTTGAAGAATAAAAATCTTGTAGAAGGGTTTGATGATTATAACCTTGAGTTCAATTTTTGTGAACATTGTATCTATGGAAAACAACACCGTGTTTCATTTTACTCTAGTCCTCATAAATCTTCTGGTACACTGGATTATGTTCATTATGATGTGTTTGGTCCAATTAATGTTCCTTCGTTATCGAAGTCTAAATATTATGTTTCTTTTATTGATGACTATTCGAGAAGGGCATTTGTATACTTTCTTAAAAGTAAATCAGAAGTGTTCAATCAATTTAAAGAATTTAAATCTTTGGTAGAGAATCAGAATGGAAGGAAAATTAAATTTTTGAGGACACACAATGGTAGTGAATATTGTTCTGCAGATTTTGAAAGGTATTGTACAGATCATGGAATTAAAAGGCATAAGACAACGCCTTACACTCCACAGTAGAATGGAGTTGTTGAAAGGTTGAATAGGACGCTAATGGAAAAGGCAAGGAGTATGTTGAATAGTGTTGGTCTGGAGCAAAAGTTTTGGGCTGAGGTTGTGGCTACAACATGTTATCTGGTAAACCGATCTCCTTGCTCTTCTCTTGTTGATAAGACACCTTTGGAAGCATGGTCTGGTAAGAAGCCCTCTCTGAGGCATGTTCGTGTCTTTGGCTATGAGGCATATGTTTATGTTCCAAATGAAAAGAGATCAAGATTGGGTAACAAGGTTGTCAAGTGTATTCTCATTGGCTATGGCGTTGGTGTGAAGGGATACAAGATTTGGAACCCTTTTACTGAGAAGGTTCTGTACAACAGAAGTGTGATATTTCGTGAGCTGAAACCTTCAATAAGTGATCAATAGCTTGAGACAGATCAAAGTGACAAGAAGAAGGATGTAGTTGAGATTCCTCGAACTCCAGAAAAGGAAGAGCTACATGGTGTACTTGAGACTAAGGAGAGTTCAAGCAGCTCTGGAAGTTCTGATGATGAAGAACCACAACCTCAGCCCGTAAGAAGGTCTACATGAGAAAAATGGCAACCTAAAAGGTATGGTTTCTCAATGTTAGATTTGAACTATGCCTATGCCTTAATTTCTAGCACTGATGAGCCTAGGACTGTAAAAGAAGCAATCAACATGTCTGATTTGAATTCTTGGTTTGAAGCCATGAATGAAGAAATGGATTCATTGAAGAAGAATGAAGCTTGGGATTTGGTACCACTACCTAAAGGATGAAATCCTGTTGGCTATGAGTGGATATTCAAAAAGAAGACAAGCCTTGATGGCAGTGTTGAGAAGTATAAGGCAAGACTAGTTGCAAAGGGATTTTCCCAGATTGAGGGAATTGATTATGGAGAGATTTTTTCCCCTGTAGAAAAGCTGACATCCATCAAATTTTTGTTGTCATTGGCAGCCGTGTATGACTTTGAAATTGAGCAGATGGATGTGAAGACAACATTTCTCCATGGTGAGCTGGAAGAAGAAATTTATATGTCCTAGCTTGAGCATTTTGTTGAAAAAGGTAAACAAAATCTAGTCTGTAAGTTAAAGAAATCTCTGTATGGTTTGAAGCACTCTCCTAGAATGTGGTACCAAAAATTTGACACATTTGTATTGTCTATGGGATTTGTAAGATCAAAATTTGATCATTGTGTTTATTATAAATCTGAAAATGATCATGTGCTTGTTATTACACTATACGTGGAATATATGTTATTCATAGGAAATAGCAAGATTATGATTTCTGATCTTAAATCTCAGTTGTCTACAAAGTTTGAAATGAAAGATCTTGGTGCCGCTAGGTATATTCTGGGAATGGAGATAACCAAGAAAAAAATAAGCAGAAAGCTTTGGGTAAGTCAGAGTAATGATGTGAACACAGTTTTGGAGAGATTTGGGATGAACAATTGCAAGCAGCTAGTTGTTCTAGTCATGTAGGGAATGAAACTATCTGTTGAAGACTGTCCAAAATCTGCTACTGAGATGGAGGACATGACCAGTGTGCCCTATGCAAGTGTTGTTAGCAGTTTGATGTATGCAATGGTCTATACAAGACCAGACATTGCCCAAGCAGTGGGAATTCTAAGCCATTTTATGGAAAATCCGAGAAAATCACATTGGGATGATGTGAAGAGAGTGTTCAGGTATTTGAAAGGGACTTCAGATTATGCTTTGTGTTACCATGGAAGTTTGGTTGCATCATGGAGGACTCTCAACATCTAGGGATATGTTGATTTTGATTGGGGAGGGGACATTGACAACAGAAGATTCACCAGTGGATATATGTTCATGCTTAATGGTGGAGCAATCGGTTGGATGAGCAAGTGACAAGCTGTAGTTGCTTTATCCATGATAGAGGAAGAGTACATGGCAACAACTCACGCCTGCAAGGAAGCAGTTTGGTTGAGGCATTTATGTTCAGACATTGGTTTTAATGCAGGGCATATTACAATCTACTGTGACAGTCAGAGTGCCATTTGTTTAGCAAAGAACCTGACTTCCCATGCCAGGACAAATCACATTGATGTGCAGTTTCACTTCATGAGGGACATGGTGGAAGATGGAAGATTCTGTCTTGAAAAGGTCAACACTTTGAAGAATGTTGCAGATACTTTGACAAAGCCGGTGAGCACAAACAAGTTCGGATGGTGCACAAAATCGATGGGCCTTGGGGCCTATGACCGTTAGTGATTTTTTCTAAGTCTAGAGGAAGCTAGAAGTCTTCGCCAAGTGGGAGCTTGTTGAGAAAGTATATCTCAACTTCCAGTTTGAAGCCTCAAAAATTCAAGACTTGGCGAAAAAATTGTTTCTTTTAAGCCTTAAACCTCTTTACCGTGGTGGTGTCATCATCCTCTGGTGGTATCATGGTGACTGTCTAGGCGGTTACAACCTTACCGCACGCGGTAAGGCCACCAACAACCTAGATCGATGGTTACCACCATACCGTAGGTGGTGGTCCCCCTCACCGCGGTGTCTGTGGTGAGACCGCCTGCGGTGGGCTTGGTAGTTACCACCATACCGTTGGTGGTGGTTCCTTTCACCGTGGTGTCCATGGTGAGACTGCCAGCGGTCAGCTTGGTGGTTACCGCCATACCGTTGGTGGTGGTGTTCACAGTGAGACCACCAATAGTGGGCTCGACGGTTACTACAATACTGCAGGTGGTGGTTTCTCTCACTGCGATGTCCGCGGTGAGACCACCAATGGTCAGCCTGGTGGTTACTGCCCTACCGCGTGGTGGCCTGGCAGCCCCCACAGTAGCATGATATGATCGCCAGTGGTTTTCCCGACGACTACTACCACACCGCGAGTTGAATCAAACCGAGCAGCGATATCATGAGGATGGTGGGTTTGGGCTCGGTGAAGACTTGGGTGAGCTCGACTGAGCTATACCATGAGGCAAGCCGATGAGCTCGACGGTAGTGCGGTAAGAGCTTAGACGAGCTCAAAGCTCGGTCAACCAAGTTGGACCAGATTGTCGAAGCGACCAGCGAATGGTAGATGGACACGTGGCAGTTTGACAGCAGCTTGATTTTCTAAAGGCCAATGTAGTAAAAGTAGTTATTGCATGACTTGTGTGACTGGTAGAATGAACCCGATAATGGAAAGGAATTGAATGCCTAGGTGGCTCAATGCAAAAGAGATCTGCAGATCAGATCGATTAGGTGTTTGGGTGATCAGTGCATGAACCTAATGTCTGTGATTGGTTGAGACATTGAATGTGATGTATGACTCTGTCAGTCAAATACAATATTTTATGTAAACCAAAAGGTGACGATTTAAAGCAAAGTCGATGTAATAGATTGTGTGATTCATTTTTTGTATACTTTGAGAGTAAAGTATTGTAATAGTGAAAATAACTTGAAGCTGTTGTGAGCTAATCAGAGAGTAAGGGTTGATATTGTATGTAATTGATTATTATTGTAATACAATTGTTCTTGCTTGGTGTGGTGGGTTTTTTTACCTAAAAAGGTTTTCCCACATAAATACTATATCAAATCTGTGAATGCTTATTTTATGTTATCTCTTTCATGCTGCTTGTATTCATCTTAGTAATTTTTAGAAGTTATTAGAACCATTTTTTTCTCTTCTCCTCTGTTGTATTAGTGTTAAGGGAATGTATTCAGCATTGTTGGGTCGTTAGATCCATCCATGTTTTCCCTTCAATTTGTAGGTATGGGATCCCATAGACAATTGTAACAGACAATGGCACCCCATTCAAGAATCAGGATGTCTAGGAACTCTATTCCAAATTCTCTATCCAACATAGATTTTCTACTCCCTACTATCCTCAAGGAAATGGTCAAGTAGAGGCATCCAATAAAACAATCCTAAAATTATTGAAAAAGATTGTCAATGAAGTTCACCGTGATTAGCATTTGAAGCTAAACCCAGCCTTATGGGCTTATTGAACCAGCATTCGCACACCTACTAGTGCCACACCTTTTTCCTTGGCCTATGGATCAAAATCTATATTACCTATTGAGGTCGAAATCCCCTCATTGTGAGTCTCATTAAAAGGCATGGTAAGCAATGAAGAGTACAGGGTATCCAAGCTGAATGAATTAGAGCTCCTAGATGAAAGGCATTTGAGCACTTTAAACCATCTTCAATTTTATCAGAATCATCTCAAACGAAGCTATGACAAGAGAATCACAGATAGAAACTTTCAAATTAGTGACTTAGTCCTCAAAGAGAATCAAAAGATACAATTGAATCAAGACAACAAGGGAAAATTTGAACCTAACTGGCTAGGTCCATTTATCATAACAACAAGCTATGGCTTTGGGCATATCAGTTGCCTACTCCCGAAGGAGAACCTTTAGTCGAACCACTGAACAACAACCACCTCAAGAAGTTCTATACAAGAAACGTGTCAGAATACCCAAGGAAAAAGGGTAAAAATCCAAAAAAATGGAAAAAGAGAAAAAATACAAAAAGCAATAATAATATAGCAATAAAAATAGTAAAGAGAAATAAAACGTTGTTTGAGTGAAAATCACTTTGTCGCGCTCCGAGAATATGTACCATAGTGGAAACCTGGTAAACAAGCGCTATGTATGAATAGAACATGCATTATTATCTATCAACACTTTTTCACACCATCCACCCATCCATTTCCTAAATCATGTGTCCAACCATGGCTTGTCATAGATTAAGATGAGTCATTTTATTGGGGGAAAATTCCTGAAGCTAGTCATTGATTAGATCTTGCAGCATTCAATCATGGTCCAAAAACAACAAAAGTCAAAAACACCAGAAAACAAAAAAAAACATGTGAAAAAAATCAAAAACAAAACAAACATCATTGGGTTACTCCTTCACTCAAACAGTCTAAGATATCAACATTCTCTTGAACCTCATAGCTAGTTCAAGTGAATTTTCGACAACATAACCTCTAGACACAAAAACAGGATATCAACCCAACCTATCGATGTTGTTTACCCAAAAACAGTTTAGGATTTGAGTCAAATGGTCGAGCTATGTGGTCTCTATGTGTACAATTTAGGCAAGGCTTATTAGCCCCCGAGACCCTAGGTCAGTCCCCTTAGGTTTCCAACATGCTTTATTTCAATCTTGTCACAAAACACAAAATCCAAAAACATTCACAAAACACAAAATTCAAAAACAGTCAAAATACAAAATCCAAAAACATTCACAAAATAGAAAAGGTCAAAAACATTCAAACCAAGTGAACTACGAGCCTCTGCGTGTATAATGTAGGTAAGGCTTATCTTTGATGAGCCCCCGAGGGCCTAGGCTAGTCCCCGAAAAACAACAAAAACATCATAAAACTTAGAAAAAAGCAAAAAAAGAGACCCATCCCATTCATCACAATTCCCAATAAGACATCATCCATAATAAATGGATTGTCACACTCACTCTTTGATAAAACAAACAAAACAAAGAAAGAAAACATCAACAACTGGAACCTTCAAGTAGACAATCACAAAAGAATTTGATTGCAAAAGAAACTAAAACAAATCCAAGTATCAGATACATATCTTTTTGACAAGACCCAATAACATCTTGAGATATGTCTTAACGGATCCATTCCTATGATAGACAGGATCAACATTGGACAATAGACCCAACCCAAACAGATATGGAAAGTGATATAATAGCATTATTTTATCTTTTTGTTGTCTTATTTTTGTGATTTACATTATCGAAGAAGGTATATCTCATTTATATCATCACCAAAAAAGAGAGTACATCATCATAAGTGTGATAGGTTATGTAAATTCATAATATGAGGCCTCCATTGGGCCGATGAATATATATACATACAAAAAAAATGTTTACAATATGCCTCTGAGTAATAAACAACATGAAGAACAGGTACACAAATTAAGACCCCGATAAGAATGATAGAACCCTATAGACCACCAAAACAATCAGGTTGTCTCACAGACTGATCACCTGTACCACTAATTGCACCATCACCACCATCACTCATAGCACTAGGCTCTCCAAATTGTGGACGTCGAGCAGCCCTGGGAACATTAGAACAAGAAATGAAGGACCTATAAACCTAATTCTATGACCTAAACACATCAGAACGAAAATAGAATAGAGTCGTGAGCCCGACCTTAAAACTTGAAATTTTCGACCAACCTCTTGAGGGGGCAACATAGAGTCTTACCATCATTTCACGAAACACCGAGGCACAATGGGGCATATTTTTTTTTTTCAAAAAATTCATCTTAAAATTAGAACCTTTGAAATAAAGCAACCCATACTTTGTATCAAAGAGGGGCAAAATGTAGACATGTAAAATTGACTTAACACGTATCAACCCATTAAGTCTCGAACATCTCAGAATCAATCCATAATGTCCTGAAATGTCTCAAAACATCCTGGAACATCTTGAATCATCCCACGATCATCCCACGACATCAAATAACATCTAAAACCCTATTTTCCTCTATCAATTGAATAATACAACATTATTTAATTAATTCACTTTTTCATCATTTCAGACAAATTAAATAAATTTCATTTATTTAATAAAATCCAAAAAACCCTAATTCTACTATTAATTGAATAATACAACATTACTTGATTAATTCATGTTTCGTCATTTTGACTAATTAAATAAATTATATTTATTTAATGAAGTCCTAATCCCACCTTATTTTTTCCTCATTAATTAAATAACACCAAATATTTAATTACGTCACTAAATCACCTTATTCCTCTTAAGTTGATTAAATTATTAAATAATAATTTAATTACAACAATTTCCCTCCAAAAATTTGAATAACTAAATCAAAATATATAAATCAATTATCAAAAATCAAATCAAACTAATGCAACTTTGTTTGCAAAAGTCAAACCTGGTTTGCACATTCAACTCCAAAAAGGAAATAATTAATTAAATCAATTAATTAATATTCCTCACCCACTTTTTGATTGAGCAAATTATGATTGTTGACTAAGTAATCTAATTTGTTAACTGATCAATCCAAATTGTTAATTTAACAATCTATCTTGTTAACTGATCAATCACAATTCCTAACTAAGCCATCACATTCCTAACTAAGTCATCAAATTCCTAACTAAGCCATCACAATCATGACTGATCAATCTAAATTTGTTAACTGATCAATCACATCCCTGACTAGCTAATCTATTTCTTCAATCACCCAAATTGTGTAATCAACTTTTCACAATCTTCTCATGTCTAAATCCTCTCAACACATTTTGACCATTGATCTAGATTTTCTCTAATGCGATCCTGATTGCCCATTTCAAATCTCATTTCCTATATAACAAACCTCTCCTCACAAAAAAGGATCAGAGAATCAACATACCTTATACAACGAAGTGTTGTTGAGATCATCCTTGAGAGAGATTCATTCCTTCCTTCGATCAACCAAGCATTCATCCACACTTTGCACACGAACTTTGGAGGCTTCGCTGTGATAAGAGCAATCCAACATCAAGTGAATACACTCCACTACAGGATGGTGAAACTATATTTTGCTTTCATTTCATTTTGTAATTAGTAGGTTTCTTATTATGTTTGCAATAGTATAGCTTAATCTCTTAGGTGTAAGAGTTTTATATTTTAGATTTGTGCATTTGATTGTAGATTAGATTCCTTTGTCAAATTGCATTCTTGTTCATCTTGAATTTGAATCTAACGTCCTTTTTCCCCCTCACACAAAAATCATAATAATACTAATATTAGTATGGAAATTAATCATATTACTAAGGTAATCATAATAATGATATTAATACACAAATTAAGGGAGAGCTTATATTAACATTAATCACATTGTAATAATAATGGATGAAATATTACTAGTAATAATAAGACATAATGTTAAATAGTAATATCATTTATAAAGTTAATATTTGTATTTAAAAGATGTTATTAGTATTAATCAATAACAAATGAAACCTCATTATTGATAATAAGAGAAACCTTATTAACAATCTTACCAATACTACCACACACACACACACACACACACACACACACACATATATATATATATAAGTAAACGATCAAAAGGTCATTGCGAAAAGTCTTTAAATACATGTAGTTAATCTAGGTAGTATAGTACTAGCTTGGGAGTAAGCTTTAAAGAGGTAACAATGAGGCTAATAATTACATCATTAACAAGGTGAGTGTAATAATTCAATGGTTTTAGTAAGCAAATAAAATTAAAACTTAGTGTGACATCAACCTTGTTGCTCGAGGTGAATATCATTAGCGAGTCTACTATCATCCTATCATTAACTCAAGTATCTTACCTATAAATCATAATTATTGAGCTTAGTGTAACCTAGGTTTTAGAGTTGTCTCGATATTTTTGTAAGGGTAAGCATGATATATTCCACACACCCAACTTTGTTCACTCCCCCACCCCACTCTTGGGTGATGTGATGATGGTGAATTTGGACAAGCAACGCCACCCAATGAGTATAATGTGTTACCATGCAAGTGCATGATTGACAATTGTTAGCATTTTCATAACATTTTTCAAAAATGAATTGATGGTTGTGTTTTTTCTCTTCGCACAAAATTTAGGTCATGACGATTTCTTATATGACAATGAAAATTTTAGTTCACTTAATGCCCTTGAATTTGAAAGCAATTTCTCAATTAATTATAAAACTCCACTTGTATTGAGGTAGAAAACCCTATAATTTAAGTGCATAATGGAAATTTTTAACTAACACGAAGTAACATGTTCATGAAAGAGGTGTTATGATAGCTTAAAATGACTACTAAATGTGGGTGTAAAATTAAGAATTAAAATTTAATACCTTAAAACTTTAGGGCTGATTTCCACACTTCTTAAAATTATTCCAAATCACTCTTGTGCACTTTAGAACTCATATGAAATAGTATGAGTATTTCACAAGCACTATTATCTACTCTTCATCATTGGCACCCTCAATATAGAATATTTCTTTAGAATTTTTATATCCTCTACTATATTTCCTATCACATATAACATATAGACCTTATTGAATTTATTGAGATATCAATAACATAGATTGAAGGATTGATGGTGTGGATGTCCTCTAAATTTTTTGTTGTTAGGGGATTGTTTCTAGGCATATTTTCATTGTCTACATGTTTTCTACTAGTCATGTAGTGAGTTTTTTCTTAAACTAAAGAATATTTAGAAAATATTTTGCTTAAAATATTAGTATCAGACTAGAAGATGAGATATTCATTACATTATTCTTGGAAAATAAAATTAACTTTTATTTTTACTATCCAAAAGATTTATCATGCTATTTACTTCATGTTGAGAACCATAATATTGTGAAATTTTATCCCTTAAATAACTTATGTCTAAAATTTACTTATCCACATTTCATGCTAAGTGGGTGATACAACATATGGAGTTTGCACTAAATTTAATTTCTCAAAAATATATAAAAGGAGAATATTTGGTTGACCACTTAGTATATTCTCACAATATATTTTAATCATCCATGGGAAACATTTCATTGGTTCACAATGCTAGATAAACTCAATAGTTGGTGTAATACTAATTCCATGATTGGGAAAACCTACTATCCTCTTTATTTTCATCTTAGCTTACCTTATACCAACAACATTGAAGAGTATGAATCCCTTAGAGTAGGATTATGTGCTGAACTCTCTTTTACTCTTTATTATTTGAAAATTTGGGGCCTCAACCTAATTAGTTAAATTTCTTAGACCTATACTAAAGGGAATATATTTATTATTATCTGTACCAATTACTTCACTAAATAGGTTAAATTTATTGCCTTGGTCCTTGCCACTACTAAAGTAATTTCTCGATTCCTAATGGAAAAATCATCTCAAACTTTGGAATTCATTTCATTCTCATCTAGATGTTAATATTTATTTATTTAAAAATAAATATGTGGAAAATAAATATTAACACCTTTTATGGTTTTCCTTTTACATAGAGAAAGCCTAAATTTCTTGTAATGATTAATGAAAATGTAACTAATAGCACTAGCTATGACACTTGTGTGCATGATTGTATAATTAAGGGTTCCATAAATATTTTAATCAAGACTATCATACACCTCCTATGCTACATGAAGTAACCTATAGTATCAATGACAATTCCTTCACATCTATAATGATTTCATAAAGATTACAATAATGATTGTCATGATCTATAAGTTAAAGTATAGTCATGTGTCATTTCAAATAGAAGACTATCTTAACATGTCAATAAATATTATTATGTCACAAAAACCATCATATCATTGTAAACATGTTACCAAGACTATCATACAAATAAAAAGAGGAAAATTATACCATTCAAACTCAATCACATAAAAAAGGGATGGTTGTCACAACTAAAGACAATGATATAAATGGCATCAATATAGTCATGTACTATTTAGGATAGTAATTTGAAATTGTAACTTTTACAACAAAAAATAATAGTATCACTAAAGGATAATATCATAAGCTATGAAGTGTATCATACATTGAAGATAAATGACTATCTAATAGTTATTAGGGTACTAAATGCATATTCTTAAACTGTGACAAGGTTGAACTATAAAGGAGGTACACCACATTAGTGATCAAATTAAAAGATATAATATAAAATAGATGAGATTGTGCTATTTTTGCACATACATAGGTTATGGATATGTTGGTAGGGTTGATAATAAGGATTAAGATTCTAAAATGAGAAGAAACCAAGAGGTGTTCATGGAGTTTGAGGATGATTTAGTCATGTAGAAAGAATTTAGATCAAATTGAGAACTCATTATTTAGGGTTTAGGGTATATTTAGGGTTTATAGGGTTTATTCAGGGTTTATTAGGTTTAGGGTTAATAATTTACAATTAACATTTAAATTAGCAAATTACCAAGGAGGGAAAAAATGGTAGACCTGCAGGCCTTTGCTCGAACCTCATTCCCTTCATTTGAAGCTCCCTCCCTCTCATGTACATTGTGAACTCTATTTTGTGTGGTTCTCTAATCATGGTAGTTCTCATAGGTTCAACGTTCTCTACTAATTATTGTTTGAATGAATCGACAACTATGTTTGTCGGTTCATATATCCTTTTTTTAAAAACAATAAAAGAATACCATTGAGAGAAGGTAATCTTCACTCAATTTTTTTTTTAAATAATGAGGATGTTCAAATGAAGATGACCTTCACTCAAAGGTCAATATTTGATTGAAATTTTTTACATAAAGACCTTCGAGTGAAGGTAGTTCAAAAAATTATTTTCCACTCCCTCTCAAAGTTTTCATGTCCCAAGTTTGTGACTAACTATTATGGGATTACTCGTTACTATGTATATGTGATGCATCCATGTCTTAGTCACATTTTATATATACTATGTATGCATGGGTTAATCACATTGTGTACATGTGTGTTGTGTGCATGATCTAATCACTTTTTTAAATGTGATATATGCATAAGTTGGTCACTATAAAAATTGGTTTATGTTCATACACTATTGTTGGATTTGGAACTAACATTTGATTGGAATTGATTATATATACATGGGGAATCGATTATATATGTGTATGTGTGTATGCACTTAATGTATATATATGTCGATGAGGATATGAATGTATTCATGTTGATTGAAATGGTAACATGATATACACATATTATATATGTGTGTGTGTGTGTGTTTAAATGAAAGAATTGAAGTAATGAATATATATATATATATATATATATATGTTTCATATATGGATATACTAATATATATATGCTATGAGGGAAAATTATTTTAAAATTCTTACATGTTTTGGAAATGGTGAGTAAAACCTTTATTTGACCTTATGTTTAGTTTGATTTAAATCATCGGGCACAATGACTCACAAGGGGGGAAGTATGTTACACCCCATTTTATAGTTATTGAGTTACTTTTACCTTCATGGGTAAATAGGATGATGAATGCAAATCATGATTTTGATATGTTTGATAAAGGAATGGAATACTGAAATAGGTATTAAGATGTTATGGCCTTGGGGTGGGGGGGCTAGCTTGATTGGCTAAAGCATCCTATTGCAAGCAAGAGGTCATGAGGTCTAGTCTACCCCAAACCTGTGGTACCAAAGGGAGTGTCACGCTAGTGCCACCGGTCACGTGAAAAAAGTTTACCAGGCATACTGCAGTTTATAGGGGGACGGATACCCGACTGATTCCTGTAGTCTAAAAAAAAAAAGATGTTATGGCCTTGAAAGAGTAATTATGTTTATATTGATGAAGTACAATGAAATAATATTTATTTCTATATGAATATTCTAATGTTTTATGATGAAAATGGATTTCATTTGAATTTCTAACTATTGTTGCAAATATGCCAAGTTGGATACAGGTATAGTTTCACACCTTCGGAAGGGAGGTGAAGTATCACTCATGAGAAGCGTTTGGTCTGGTAACCTATAATACAGCCTTACTGAGCTTACACACACTCACACCCTAGTTGGTCTAGTTGATTTGGGTCAGTGAGAACCAAGTAAGTAAACTTTAAGGATAGATTGAGATGCTTGAGAAAATATCTTTGATTTCTTTGATTATGTGATCAATTTATTGTGATTGAATCTTTGAGTCTCTGAGCTTTATGAATAGTTCTTTATGTTGATTTGTATGTATGTTAATTTTAAACATGTATAGGGGTATATATATTGATCTGTGCATGAGAGCATAAGCAAGTTCATATGTAAGTAGAAATACTTACGAGTAGACATACACGAGGAATCAATTATATACATATGTGTGTGTGTATGCACTTAATGTATATGCATGTCGATGAGGATATGAATGTTTTCATGTCAATTGAAATGGTAACATGATATATAAACATATTATATATGTGTGTTTAAATGAAATAATTGAAGTAATGATATATATGTGTTTCCTATATCTATATACTATTATATGTGTGTGAATTACGTAACGAAAATGTACATTGCATATATAAGTATATATGTATAAACATATATATTGTTATTATCTAATTGTATGTAAATATATATGTATATGTCTATGTATATACACATGCATATTGCTTATGAAAATGATAATATGGGTATGCATATTCAAATATCAAATAATAAATTTATAACCTCTTGAGTTGAAATATATATATATTGTTTGTATATTAAATACGTGGTATTAAATTTATGAGCAATACTACCATTTAATTGAATGGCTAAATAGTGTGTAACTCATGTAAAGCACAACCATTCATACAAAGCATGGAGCCTAACCCATGTTATAATCCAAAACTAATGTTGGTAGAAGTCACGCATGATATGCATGTTATATTATTGGGTTACATGAAGCGCATTACACATGTATATTGAGGAGTGCGTAAATATAAGCAATGATTAAAGTATATTAAATTCTAAGTGATTGTGCATGGGGCGGCATATAGAAGCCAACACATAAAGTCTTATAAAGACTTATTCAAACATAATGAAGGCAATGTCGCATAATATTCATTGCCAGCCAACATGTAAAGATAAGTTGCATAAGACATGGTCAAAAGGAAAACAATAGTTAATAAACAACATGTTGTATATGATTAATAAATAAATGTTATTAAAAGTGAAGTCGACTCATTTTTTATGTGTTGGATGCTTAGGAAATGACCAAGTTAGCTAGATAAAATACAACCAAAAAGAGTATTGACTTATTCTTCTATAAAAAATAAAGCTAAATGTTAGGGAATGTGGTGAATTATTGGTGGCATATTATGAACTTAGTGATTGAATAGAAGTCTCTTAAGCCTATTTTAGTGTCGAAAAAAGGGTCCTTTGACATTTTATCACTCGTTTGGGTCTTCCTTGCATATTTTGGCTTAATGTTTCCTTGATTTAGTGTTGTAATGTGGATAACACATTCACATTAGGTCTTGGGCCCTTGTGAACTAATGGATTTAAATGGTACCTTGCAAAAGTGTTGTAAAGTGTTGTAACACACTTTCACACTTTTCTAGGGTTTTATCAATTAACTAAGCATAACAAACATAATTTCAATCATAATTAATCTTAATCTTGCCTTATTTGGAGTGTTGTAAAGTGTTGTAACACACTTTCAAATTCCTCTTGGCTTGTCAATAATAATTGGTCTTTCTTATACTTTAATTGGCACTATTTTGCATCCACAAGCTTCATTTATTGCATATTTTTGAGGATAATCCTGACACCAATCATAAACCAACCATAATTCAAGTGTTTTTGGCTCGTGTGGCCCAAATTTAGTGTTTGGGACTCATTCACCACCTTGGGTGAATGATTCCCACCTAGGTCCTTTTGGCCCCGATGCGGGTTTCACACATTTCTAGACACTTTAGATTTTTGGCCCCATACATTATGTGTGATGGGACTCATTTTCCACCTTGGACGAATGAGTCCCATGTGATCAAAATTCAAACTTAAATCAAATTTTTGGTGGGATTTTATTCTCCTAGATCTGTTGTCGACTTGTAGTGTTGTAATTTCGAGAATTCTTTCATAATTGAGTATAAATACAAGGTTATTTCTCTCATTTCCCCCCCCCCCCCAAAGCATTCAAGTACTTATCCTTATAGAAAATTGAGTTCACAAGAGCATTTGAGCAAAGGCATTCAATGCAATCAATGGAATATTATCAAGCATTCAAGATCATTCTTCAAGCATCAACCATCATGTCAAAGATTGTATTTTTCATGTTTTTTATTGTGCTAACAATTGTGATGTAGAGTTCATGATTCAAGCAAGCATTACATTCAAGATCTATCAACATAAAGCAAGAGTCAAAGATCACATCTATTGTAGCCATTTCAAGTATAATTGCAGCACCTTATTGCTACGATTTGGTGAGTTGCAACATTATATTTTTTTCATTCATCATTCTCCTTTTACATTTTCTTTTATTTCAAGGTTTAATTACCAACAAGGGGTTTGACCAAGGTAAACCCCTATTCTCTAACCCCCACAACATTTTTCCCTCTTCTTGTGTGTGATTTGCAAGCCTAGGTTGCAAATTTGTCAAGGATCAAAGTTGGAGAAAAATTTTCAAGTCTCTAAAGTTGTAAAAGTGTCCATTCAACCTTAGAGAAGCTTTGAGAAGACCTACAAGTGGTATTTTGCAGATTCAGATCTAGAAACCAGTCAAAAAGAGCCAAGCAGATCGAGAGACATAGAATCCAGTTCATAACTTTTGAAAAAGTAGAAGTTGACTGATTCAACACTATTGGTGAATGAATCCCATTGTACAAGCCTGATCGAGTTTTTTACAAATTTGGATACCCTTTTGGCTTAAATCTGTTTCTACACATTTTCCTAGAAACTGGACTAATTTGCCTAGCTTGGTGAATGAGTCCCAATCAAAATAAATAGTAGATTTTTCAGTGATCCAAATCTCCATTCTACCTTCTTCAGTCTTCTAGGTGCACACATTCCATATCATAGCTTTTTATTACATTTTGTTCATCTTTCTAAGTTATTTTAAATATCACACTGTGTTTTCCAACTTCTCCTTTTCCAAGTTTACACTTGGTGGTGAGCCACTCACTTGATATCATTCAATATCATAGAGAATTCCCTTTACCATATTTCAATCTCCTTCACATTGAAATCGCAAGGGCTTGTTCTTGAGTGAAAAGGGTTAGAAAATTGGCCTCTTTCCTTTTAGGTCCAATACCCTAAAATTGAAAGAAACACCCTATTTTTCACCTTTTCATTTTGGTGAACATGAAGTTCTATGTGTATTTTGGGAATGCTGATACTTCTGAGCTCTCTTATATCATTGCAGCAAAGAACATACTGACCCCAAATCCATAGATCCCTTATGTGTTTGGTGTTTTCATTTTGGGGGCAACCCCTCTCTTTTATTTTTCTCTCACATGACGTAGCCTTACTCGGAAACATATGACTTGGCATAGGGGTTTCCAAGTTGGCTCTCATGTATTTCTTCTCATTTGCATTTTTTATTTTCTACTTTAAATTAATTTCTCACAATATAGTGTTTAGAAATTTCTTTAAAGTGTGGGCATACATTGGCATTATTATTTTGTATTTTTCCTTTTCATGGTTCTTAGTATAGCCTTCTTGCTTCATACAATGCATTTTTTTCTTTGTGGATGACATTTGGTGTAATTTCCTTCATGAGCACAATATCTCTTAGCATATTACATTCCTCTTAGTGTCTTTATGTGACACACTACATCCCCTAAGTTGTGAATTTTCTATTCTTTGATTGGTCCTCTCTTGGAGACATTAGGCATAATGTTCCCTAAGTTAAAGACCTTGCATGAACTAAGCAAGACTCCTTTGAAAATTTCTTATTTTTTCATTTTTCATTTGTTGTTATATTGCCACCTTGCATAACATAACTTGTATGCTTTTGGATCCAACCTATTTTTTCATGAGCTCCAAGCATACAAAGTTTTGCTTGTATCATGAAACTCGAAAATCATTTTTGTCTAGCACCGTATTAAAGTTATCAGGAGGTATAATTTGGTATGGTTGAGTGGGAAGCCCAATCCAAGGCATGAATTTCCCCATAGCCACTTGCATGTTTGTGATTACATACCAGCCATGAGTGTATGTTTCTCACCTTTTAGGACTTCTCACTCGATGAATAGCCAGGATTTTTGTCACCTTAGAGTGAGTATGCATTTTTTAGACAAACAACCTAGATCTGATCCACATCATGATGGACAAATGGTCAAAGCTTGATCCGACTCTCTCTTTTATTTATTTTCTCTTTTTCATCTTTGGTAGTGTATGATTGGATTTTTCGTTGTTCTTTATATCATTTTCATGTGTGTTCCTTTGTGCTTATGTTGGTTTTCCATGGGATCTTGATCCTAGGGGCTTGATCATCCCTCTTGATCGTTTTCATCTCATCTTGCTAGCATTGATACATTGCAACCCCTCTTGATTCATGTTTGTCTACTTTAGTGTGATTTTGAAGTAGGTTCATCCTCTCACTAAAGTGGGGGCTAAATGTAGTGTCGAAGAAAGGGTCATTTGACATTTTCACACTCGATTGGGTCCTCCTTGCGTATTTTAGCTTAATGTTGCCTCGATTTAGTGTTGTAATGTGGATAACACATTCACACTAGGTCTTGGGCCCTTGTGAACTAATGGATTTAAATGGTACCTTGCAAAAGTGTTGTAACAAACTTTCACACTTTTCTATGGTTTTATCAATTAACTAAGCATAATAAACAAACTTTCAATCATAATTAATCTTAATCTTTCCTTATTTGGAGTGTCGTGACACACTTTCACATTCCTTTAGGCTTGTCATTAATAATTGGGCTTTCTTATGCTTTAATTGGACCTATTTTGCATCCACAAGCCTCATTTATTGCATCTTTTGAGGATAATCCCAACACCAATCAGTAACCAATCATAATTCAGGTGTTCCTAGCTTGTGTGGCCCATATTTAGTGTCTAAGACTCATTTTCCACCTTGGGAAAATGAGTTCCACCTAGGTCTTTTTGGCCTCGATGCAAGTTTCACACATTTCTAGACACTTTTGATTTTTGGTCCCATACATTATGTGTGATGGAACTAATTTGCCACCTTGGGTGAATTAGTCCCATGTGACCAAAATTAAAATTTAAATCAAATTCCCAGCTGGATTTTATTCTCCTAGATCTGATGTCAGCTTTTAGTATTGTAATTTCAAGAATTCTTGCATAATTGAGTATAAATACAAGGTTCTTTCTCTCATTTTCGCCCCCAAGCATTCAAGTACTCATCCTTACAGAAAATTGAGTTCACAAGAGCATTTAAGCAAGCGAATTCAAGGTATTCAAGGGCAGATTATCAAGCATTCAAGAGCATTCAAGAGCATCAATCATCATGTGAAAGATCACATTCTTCATGTTTCTTATTGTTCTAACAATTGTGATGTATAGTTCATGATTCAAGCAAGCATTACATTCAAGATCTATCAACATTAAGCAAGACTCAAAGACCACATCCATTGTAGCCATTTCAAGTATAATTACAACACCTTACTGCTAGGGTTTGGTGAGTTGCAACATTATATTTTTTTCATTCATCATTCTCCCTTTACATTTTCTTTCATTTCAAGGTTTAATTACCAACAAGGGGTTTGACCAAGGCAAGCCCCTATTCTCTAACCCTCACAACATTTTTCCCTCTTCTTGTGTGTGATTTGTAGGTCTAGGTTGTAGATTTGTCAGGGAGAAAATTTGGAGAAAATTTTTCAAGTCTCTAAATTTGTCAAAGTTTCCATTCAACCTTGGAGAAGCTTGGAGATGACCTACAAGTGGTATTTTGTAGATTCAGATCCAAAAACCAGTCAAAAAGAGCAGAGCAAACTGAGAGACAAAATCCAGTTTAGAACTTTCAAAAAAGTGGAAGTGGACTGATTCGCCACTATTGGCGAATGAGTCCCACTATACATTCCTAACAATTTTTTTTGCAGATTTGGACACCCTTTCGGCTGAAGTTTGTTTCTGCACATTTTCCCAAAAACTGGATTGATTCGCCCAGCTTGACGAATGAGTCCCAATCAACATAAAAAAAAAAAAAATAGTGATCCAAATCTCCATTCTTCCTTCTTCAGTCTTCCAAGTGCACACATTCCATAGCATAGCTTTTTATTACATTTTGTTCATATTTCTAGGTCATTTTGCATATCACACTATGTTTTCCAACATCTTCTTTTCCAAGTTTACACTTGGTGGTGAACCCCTCACTTGACATCATTCAATCTCCTAGAACATTCCCTTTTCCAAATTTCAATCTCCTTTGCATTGAAATCTCAAGGGCTTATTCTTGAGTGAAAAGGGTTAAAAAATTGAACTATTTCCTTTTAGGTCCAAAAACCTAGAAGTGAAAAAAACACCCTATTTTTCACCTTTTCACCTATAAATTGATTTCCAGATTAGAGCATGTGCAAATAGGAACCGGTCAACATTTTGTTGGCAAGTAAAGAGTCGATCTCTTGTTCAGCTTGGATGAGTAATTAGATAGGAATTTTCCACCTTTTGTTTATCAAGCCGAGTCGGTTCAATTGAGATGAAAATTATCAATTGATTAACCTTGTTTCTAGCTTGTAAATGTTGGGTTTCGAGTAAAAATAGAGGCACTCTTACCTCATCTGGATACACATTCACTTAAAAATATACTGCTTTCCTTATCTAAGATATTATTCATTGAGTTGAGAGTTTCTTTGTGAGAGAATTGTAAGACTTTTAGTGTGAAAATTATTATGAGGAATTGAGGAATTGATGGGAATTATGAAGTTGATTCTTGGAGTAGGCTTGATTAAGGAACGAGTGGTTCAATTTTTTATAGTGTATAACAGGCATGAGATTCTACTCTCTTTAATTTTTATCTATTTTGTGAAAGATTGAATGTCTTGTATGTTTATTTGGAAATGCATTAGATTTCTTCAAATAGAGTAATGATATATTCACTAATTGGAAAGAAACAAAATTTGGTTGTTATGATTTTCTTGTGGGTGTTTTTACATACTCCATATTAAGGAGTGGATGTCATCATTAGTATTATATACTAGAATTGATAAAAGCATGAATAGATTAAGGGGGTAGTTTAATACTCTTATATACCCTATATGGGAATTCATATGATGTTTTTATGCATGGATAGTTTACACTACATGTGAAATGTATCAATGTCATGAGGTGACTTGACACTGTTAACTTATAAAGCTAGGAAACCTTAGGAATGATAAGGTTTAGGAATACATTAATAGTGGCAGTATCAAACATGATAGGTTGAGATGTTATATTTCTAATCTATACTTGAATGATCATTTGATCATTACATTACTATTGAATGAAACCTTAGGTTGAGAGTAACCTATTTAGGTCAAGAATTATATTTGATTAATGATTGGAACCTTAGGTTAAGAATTACCTACTAGATTGGGTTGTTTATTTGATCTTTGTTTGGAACACATAGGCTTAGATTAACCTATAAGATCATACTGATTTATGATTATCCTAGGATTATGATATACCAAGTTTGAGAGTCACCTGTGTGATTAAGTTGATCACTTGAGTTTATGAATTGCTACTTGATTGGAGCCATAGGTGTGATTACCTATTGAGTTTGAGTTTTTATTTTTTTGGTTCCTTTATACTCTCAATGTGAAGTCGTATTGTTGAAAAGATTCTACTCTTTGAACAACCCTTTTTACTAAGGAGATTACACTCTCGAATAGAATAATTTATTGATATGTGAAGGCAAAAGCAGAGTTGTAGAATACACTTTCCTAACACTAATACCTTAGAGGAGAAGTGCAAAAACCTTTCTTTTAAAAATTTTATACACTTAAGATGCTCACATACAGAATAACAAGAGTAACATAAATAAAACATACATAGAGATAACACCAGATATACGTGGGAAAACCCTTTCGAGAGAAAAACCCACCACACCAAGAGAAGTAACTTTGTATTACTATAAACAAATTACATACAAAGTTCACAAACCTCACTCTATGATAGTTAGCTTACAACAAAAAACTTCAACTTGAATACACTCACTGTTACAATGCTCTTACAACATACAATGAATTCCTCACCGCCACCTTTCATGACTATTACAATCATTTGAATGTTACTTGTTACAATCAACAACCAATCAGGTGTCTTAATTATACACCTTCTCACTGATAGAAAAATTTGATCTCTTCCTATCCAAGTCGCCCTCCAATCATGGATTGGGTCATCCTGCATTTAATTTTGTTTTCCATAATTAGATCCTATCACCCACTGAAACATGTTTTGCAGTTAATGCTTCCATCACTTCAATCTTTGGCCAATTGGTCATTGATAACTCACCACATGTCACCTTGCCATTCATTCACCGCTTCCTGTCGAGTCAGATTGGTCAAACAAGCACCAAGCACCTCTTATCGTGCCACCATAAGCTAGTTAATCGACTCTCACCACTGATCCATGAGAAAACCTCCATGATAAGGAGGTAACCAGACTATGTCGACCGTCAAGCCCACCGTGCTACCACACCGTGACTGCAAGACCTTCATGGTAAGGAGGTAAACTGCTACGTTGACCATCATGGCTTATCACACCACCATGATATGGCCAAAAGGCCATCGCGGTATGGCAGTAAGTGTTCTCATTGACTTCCATGATCTACCATGCCACCACGCCTTCTCCAAATGACCCTTGTGGTATGGAGGTAGCCATCTGTTTGCCTGATCGTTGCCCTTCACAGAGCAACCGTCGAACAGTGAGGAGTCCACCGCAGTATGGCGGTAACACCGCCCAACCATGGACCGAAAGAAGGATGCTCGTGGTAAGGAGATAAATTCCGAACTGCACCTCTAAGAAATGCCCCCAGTGGTAGAACAGTAAAGGCCAGAAATGAAGGAAAACCATCAAGTCTTAAACAAAGGTTCCAAGCCAGAAGTTGAGGCACCTGTTCCCAACATGCTCCCACTTGACGAAGACTTACTGGCTTCCTCCAAACTTCAAATTTACTGATGATCATAGGCCCCAAGGCCCATCGATCTTGCACACCATCTGAACTTGTCTGTGTTCACTGTCTTTGTCAATGCTTTTGCAACATTCTTCAAAGTATTCACCTTCTCTAAAGAGACATTTCCATCCTCCACCATATCCCTCACGAAGTGATATTCCACATCGATATGTTTCATCTTAGCATGGAAAGTTGGATTCTTCGCCAAGCAAATGGCACTCTGACTATCACAACAAATAGTAATTTCCCCTGCATCAAAACCAATATTAGAACACAAACGACTCAGTCAAACAACTTCTTTGCAGGTGTGTGTTGCTTCCATGTATTCTTCCTCTATTGTGGACAAAGCGACTACAACCTATCGCTTGCTTATCCAGCTAATTGTACCACCATTCAACATGAAAGTGTATCCACTGGTGGACCTTCTGCTATCAATGTCCCTTGCCCAGTCAAAATCTACAAATCCATAAATGTTGAGATTCCTCTGTGATCCAACCAAATTTCCATGGTAACACATAGCATATTTAGAAGTTCCTTTTAAATATCTAAACACTCTTTTCACAACATCCCAATGTGTCCTTCCTATATTTTCCATAAATCGGCTAAGTACTCCCACTGCTTGGGTAATGTTTCACCTTGTACAAACCATTGCATACATTAAACTGCCAACAACACTTGAAGAAGGCACCTTGGTCATATCCTCCATCTTAGTAGCAGATTTTGGACAATCTTCAATAGATAGCTTCATTCCCTGCAAAACTGGAACAAATAGCTACTTGCAATCATTCATACCGAATCTCTAAAAAACAGTGTTAACATACTTACTCTGACTGACCCAAATCTTTCTACTCATTATGTCCTTGGTTATTTCCATCCCCAGAATATACCTTACAGTCCAAATCTTTCATTTTGAACTTTGCAAACAACTGAGACTTAAGATCATAAATCATAGACTTACTATTTCCTATGAACAACATATCATCCACGTACAGGGTAATAATAAGCACACGATCATTTTCAGATTTTTAATACACACAATCATCAAATTTTGATCTCACAAATCCCATAGACAACACAAAAGTGTCAAACTTCTAGTACCACATTCTAGGTGATTGTTTCAAACCATACAGAGATTTCTTTAACTTGCATACCAGAATTTCTTTACCTTTCTCAATGAAGTGCTCAGGCTGGGACATATAAATTTCTTCTTCCATCTCTCCATGGAGAAACGTTTTTTTTGCATCCATCTATTCAATCTCTAAGTCATACGTAGCTGCAAGTGACAAAATAAATCTGATAGATGTTAGCTTAGATACAGGGGAAAATATTTCTCCATAGTCAATTCCCTCTACCTAGGAATACCCCTTTGCAACCAACCTCGCTTTATAATTTTCAGCACTGCCATCAAGACCAGTCTTCTTCTTAAATACCCATTTACAACCAACAGGATTTCTCCCTTGAGGAAAAGGTACCAAACCCTAGGATTCATTCTTTTTCAATGATTCCATTTCTTCATTCATGGCTTCCAACCAAGAATTTGAATAAGACATATTAATTGTTTCTTTCACAGTCCTAGGCTCATTAGTGCTAGTAATCAAAGAATAGGCACAGTTTGAATCCAATATAGAGAAACCATAGCTATCAAGCTAATGTCTTTCATGTGTAGACCTTCTTACTAGTTGAGGTTGTGGTTCTTCATCTTCAGTAACTCTCAGAGCTACTAGAACTCTCCTCATTTTCAGGTACACCATGTAGTTCCTCTTTTTCTAGAGTTTGAGGAATGTCAACTACATCATTCTTCTTTTCCCTTTGATCTGTCTCTAACTGTAAATCAGCTGTTGAAAGTTTTATCTCACGAAATATTGCACTTCTCTTGTAAAAAATATTCTTAGTATCAGGATTCCAAAGCTTGTATCCTTTCACACCAACACCATAGCCAATGAAGATACATTTAAGAATCTTGTTCTCCAATTTAGATCTTTTCTCATTCAACACATATACATATGCCTCATAGCCAAAGACACGAATATGTCTCAAAGAGGGCTTCTTACCAGACCGCGCTTCCAAAGGTGTCTTATCAACAAGAGTAGAGCAAGGTGAATGATTTACCACGTAACATGTTGTAGCCACAGCCTCAGCCCAGAACTTCTACTCTAGACCAACATTGCTCAACATACTCCTTGCCCTTTCCATTAGCGTCTTGTTCAACCTTTCAGCAACTCCATTCTGCTATGGAGTATAAGGTGTAGTTTTATGCCTTTTAATCCCATGGTATTTGCAATACCTTTCGAAATATGTAGAACAAAACTTACCACCATTATCCATCCTCAAACATTTAATTTTCCTTCCAGTTTGATTCTCTACCAAAGTTTTAAATTCTTTAAATCGACCAAACACTTTTGATTTAATCTTAAGAAAGTATATAAATTCCCTTCTCGAAAAATCATCAATAAAAGAAACATAATATCTAGACTTCGATAACGAAGGAACATTCACTGGACCAAACACATTAGAATGAACATAATCCAGGACACCAAAAGATTTATGAGGACTCGAATAAAATGATGTTTTACATGCTGTTGTTTTCCATAAATGCAGTGTTCAGAAAAATCGAACTCAAGGTTACAATCAACAAGCCCTTCAACAAGATTTTTATTTTCCAAGGTCTTTAAAGATTTCTCACCTATGTGACTAATTCTATGATGCCGCAACATGGTCTTTTTTGTTGGGAGTTTCACCTCCAAGGAATTTGCATCGAAAGGAGCATCATTTTCCTTCTCTTCACGAGCAACTTTGTCTGACTTTACAGAGACATTGTTACATTGAATAGGACGTCCATCCAACTTGTACAAAGTTCCAGTTCGTACACCCTTATCCAACACCATTGTGCCTCTAGTCATCTTACATCCTTTACTCGAGAAAGAAAATTCCAAACCAGCATCATTTAGCTTACTGACAAAAAGTAAGTTACGAGCCAAACCTGGTATGTGTAGTACATCACCAATCCCTTTGGTTCTTCCATCAACGAATTGTATTTTGACTCTTCCACATCCAACAATCTCCAAAGTTGAGTCACTCACTAGGTACACCCTTCCACCATCATACTTTTCATATTTAGTGAAACACTCTCTATGAGACGTCATATGGAAAGATGCACCTAAGTCAATCGACCATACATCATCTGATTTATGAGTCACCAAAGATGCAATTAAGGCATCTGCATCACTCTGAGAAGATTCATTGTCCGAAGAGTTACTCTTCTTCTTCTTCTTCTCCTTACAATCCTTTCGGATATGACCAGGCTGCCCACAATTCCAACATTTCACCTTGGACTTTTTACAAGGATATTTTGATCTCTCTTCATATTTGGATTTAGACTTCTTATCCTTCTTCTTGCCTTTCTCGTTCGATCTACCTCAAACAACAAGGGCCTCTTTGGCCATCTCTAAAGACTTCCTCTGCATTTCTTCTAATAGCAACGAAGCAACCATGTCATGTCTTCCATCTTGAAAGTAGTTGTTGTACTTCCAATAGCCATTACCAGATAATCCCAAGTGTCAGGTAAAGAACATAACAAAAGCATGCAGCAATCCTCCTCCTCTATCTTCACACCCACAGATGCCAACTAAGCAACACTCATATTAAATGAGTTTAGATGGTCTACAATAGATGCTCCTTATTCCATTTTCAAAGAGTACAACTTCTTCCTCAAGAATAACTTATTCACTAGAGACTTTCCCTGATAAATATCACCAAGCTTCTTCCATAATGAAGCTATAGACTTCTCCTCATGGACATTCAGGAGTACAGAATCATCTAGACAAAGTCTTATCGGACCTCTAGCTTTTCTATCAGTGAGGTCCCAATCCTCTTGTTTCATGCCTTGTGGCATAGTTCTAGACACAACAACCCAGAGGTCTCTGTCAACTAACAAGTCTTCCATCTTGAGTTTCCACAGCTCAAAGTTGCCACCATTGAATTTTTCAATCTCTACTCTACCTAATGTACTTGCCATCTCAAACAAAACTTGGTTCTAAATTTGCAAAACTCCCACTGAAACATAATTAGCACAAAAAACCAGCCCTACTAACAAGGATAACACAACTGGCCAGGCTCTGATACCACTTGAAAGGAAAAGTAGAGTTGCAGAATACACTTTCCTAACACTAACACCTCAGAGGAGAAGTGGAAAAACCTTTCTTTTAAAACTTTCATACACTTAAGATGTACACATACAGAATAACAAGAGTAACATAAATAAAACATAAAATAGAGATAACACCAAATATACGTGGGAAAACCCTTTCGGGAGAAAAACCCACCACACCAAGAGAAGTCACTTTGTATTACAGTAAACAAATTACATACAATGTTCACAGACCTCACTCTCAAATAGTTAGCTCACAACAATAGACTTCAATTTGAATACACTCATTGTTACAATGCTCTTACAACATACAATGAATTCCTCACCATCACCTTTCGTGACTATTACAATCATTTGACTATTACTTGTTACAATCAACAACCAATTGGGTGTCTTAATTATACACCTTCTCATTGATAGAAAAATCTGATCTCTTCCTATCCCAGTCGCACTGCAATCACGGATCAGACTATCCTGCATTTAATTCTATTTGCCATAATTGGATCTTGTCACCCACTGAAACACATTTTACAGTTAATGCTTTCACCACTTCAATCTTCGGCCAATCATTCATTGATAAATCTCCATGTGTCACCTTGCCATTCGTTCACCACTTCCTGTTGAGTTAGATTGGTCAAACAAGCATCAAGCACCTCTTACCACGCCACCGCAAGCTAGTCAATCGACTCTCACAGTAGAGTGGTGTACCATGCTACCGCCCATCTTAGACTAAGCATTCATGGTCTGGTGGTAGACATACCACACCACTACGACCGAGTGATGAGACCCTTGCGGTATAGTGGTAGGTAGTCAACCACCAGCTCGCTACCTTCAACGCGTAATCGTCGAGCCATGAGAAACCCTCCAAGGTAAGGAGGTAACTGCATGTGTCGACCATCGAGTCCACTGTGCTACCGCACCTTGACCGCAAGAACTTCATGGTAAGGAGGTAAACTGCTACGCCGAACGTGCCATCGTGACATGGCCAAAAGGCCATTGCGGTATGGCGATAAGCGTTCTTGTTGACTGCCACGATCTACCATGCTACCGTGCCTTCTCTAAATGACCCCCACAGTATGGAGGTAGCCATTTGTCTGCCTGACCATCGCCCTTCACCGCACAACCACCGAATAGTAAGGAGTCTACCGCAATATGGTGGTAACACCACCCAATCGTGGACCAAAAGAAGGAGGCTCGTGGTAAGGCGGTAAACCGTGCAACCGTGCCTCCAAGAGATGCCCCTAGTGGTAGAGCGGTAAAGGCCAGAAATGAAGGAAATCCACCAAGTCTTAAACAAAGGTTCCAAGCTAGAAGTTGAGGCACCTATTCCCAACAATATGATTTTCCTTCGATTGAGGTCATTTATTAATGGGATTATAGTCTTGATGAGAATCACTTTTTATTGTGATATATTCCTAAATGGAGTCAGTTATTTTTGAGTATTTATTTTATGATAAGATGAAGTTTATGTAGTTATACTTTAGAATGTAAAGTTATTCATGGGATTAGACTGTCCAGTGAAGGGAATAGGTTATTCTTGGGATTAGATTGTCAGGTGAATGGAATAAATTGTATAGGTGAATACTTGAGAGAAGTATCTTTGTGATTTAAAAATGGAATGGGTTGTTTCTGAGGTTAAAAATTACCTGTGGAAGGAAATTATCTATGCATAGTATATGAATGGTCATAATCCAAACCAAGCTATAGTAATGTATGTGAATGGGATGAATTTCACTTGAAGTATTGAGTGAGAATACTTTAGAAAAAGTAGTGTAATTTACCAGGGTAAGTGCACCACTCTGTGACACAATTTTGGCTCTGAAGATGCCACTTTTTTTTGAAATCAGGAAAATCTGATTTGCACGAGAAAATGAAGATAGTTACGCTCAAAATTTCAAGATGCGGCAAGAACAAAAGTTGAATTGCTCCGAGCCTAGTTTCTAATATACTATTTATTTTTTAAATTAATGAAGATTAAGGTTCTCAAAAAGGGGGCAAGTCCTATTTTTATCAAAAAAATTAGCATAGCGCCCGAGGGCTCCCCCCTTTCTGGTTAACTTTTTTTTTAGAATTTCAAAAATCCCAATGGTGATAAATTAGATAACACCATGTAGTTTATCCTCCTTCTTTTGGATATTTTTTTAATGAATATATAATATTTTATGAATTTTCAAAGTGGACACATCCTGGAAAGCTGAAATTTGAGCGTGCTCCCCCCCAATTTTTTTGCAAACTAATCGAAAATTGATATTTTTTTCATCATTTGTAGAATGGAGTCTAGTTTTAAAAAATGTAATTTTTTTCACGTTCCAATGAACATGTAAAAATCTATCCTAAACCTAGCACATGTTGGTTTTTGACCAAAAACGAAGGCATTTACAATAGAAGCCATTGATCAAAACCTTAACTAAATCAAAATAAAAAATGAATTATATATTTAGATAGCTGAGACAGAGGTTAACGCTATCACAATTTTTTTTATAAACCTGCATTGAAATACGTGCAAATGAGACGGGGAGCACGGACGAAAATATGAAATTTTTTGGCAAATCTTGTTAATTAACACATCTAAAGCAGGCCTTTTGGCGAGCACCAAATGACTCATCACATTTTGCATGTGACGAATTTAGTGTGCACCAAATGTGATGAGTTATTTGGCATGCGCCAAATGTGATGCGTCATTTGGTGAGCGTCAAATGGCCTGCTTTGCACAGAACTAGATTTTCGCTTTCTCTGTCAGGGAAACTATATACATGAAATAAACATTTAAGTATAAGTTGAAATTTACATATGGAAATTTAATTTTTATAATTTAATTTATATTTCATGTATATATAGGTAGGATGTTTGAGAGTGGTTTCAGATCTCTAAGAGTTATAATGCAAATTCTAGTTTTTGGAAGATCTTAAAAATTTTAGACTTAGTCAAATTTCAGTAATCAGCATGTCAAATTATTGTAATCAGGAGGTCAAATTTTAGTAGTCAGGAGGTCAAATTTCATCTTTCTCTCTCTATCTCACTCATTTTCATCTCTTATTCTCTAGACCTCTCTCTCTCTCACTATCTCCATCCCGTTATCTAACAATATCTTCCTTGATCTCAAGAACTATGTCTCTACATGTCCATCTCTCTCTCCTGCCCTCTCCAATATCTATCTCCCTCCCTCCTTCCCTCTCTACATTTTTCTATCTCTCATCCCTCTCCTTTTATCTTTATATATCTCTCTACTCTCTATACCTAGCTATCCCTCCCTCTCCTCTCTTTCTCTCTCTTTGCTTCCCTCACTCTCTCCTCCCCTCTCTACTCTCTATCTTGTCATTCTCTCTCTCCTTCCCTCTCTAGACTTTCTCTCTATCTCACTTCTCTCTCCTTCCCTCCATCCCTCTCTAATTTTCTCTATCCTCTCTCTCTCTCCTTCCCTTTCTACTTCTCTTAATCTCACCTCTCTTTCTCCCCCTCTCTCTCTCCCTCTCTCTTCCTTTCACCCACCTTTTCTCTCTACTTCTCTCTATCTAACCTATCCCTCTATACATCTCTCTCTCCCCCCTCCTTCCATCTCAATCTCTCCACCTTCCTCCTTATCTCTCTAATATTAAGCTCCATCACACATCTCTATCACCTATCTCACTTCTCTCTTTCCCCTTCCCTCTCTACTCTCTTTCTCTCTATCTCACCCCTCTCTCCCTCCCTATTCCTCCCTCCTCTCTCTTATCTCTCTCACCTCTCTCTCTCCATCCCTACCTCTTCCTCCCTCTCTCCTTCCCTCTATACTTCTCTTTATCTCCTCCTCCCTCTATCTACCTAGACCTCTCTCTATTTTTGTCTTACCTCTCTCTCCATCCCTACCTCTCCCTATGTCTCTCCTTTCATATCTACTTCTCTCTACCT